>PVJH01018731.1:0-29886 GCA_004026705.1 Nesogale talazaci
AGCTCCCCGGAATGCCCCAGCCCGCCAGGACTCGAACCCAGGCCGTCTGCCTGGAGCCCTGAGCATCGTGGGCTCCGGCCGGGCTTCCCAATCCAGTCCAGTCCCAGAGCTGGGGTCCCCCTGTGTCTCAGGTCAAAGCCATCGATGTCCGCGGGGTGTAGGCTGTTTCCCAGTAGTCGCCTCCACCCCACCCCTTAATGGACAGTTGGAGGACAGTCTGGGGCTGTAGACATTTTTTATATTCTAAGAGGGAATTCACAGAGCTCGTAGGTAACTTTCACCCGGGGAAGGTTTTCAAATTCAACTGCAACGAGCTCCAAAACTAAACCATTAATATTTTCTTAATTGGATGGGGGGGAGGGCACATTTGAGGGCATGTTTAAGGAATTGCTCCTAGAGACTTTATTCGTGTTTTTTGTTGTTCTCTTTCAAGTAACCATTTCGTGTTTTGAAGCCTTACCATGTGCTCTAGCAGCCCGGGTGGAGTAGTGGTTACCGTTAGGCTGGTAACTGCTAGGTCAGCAGTTCCAAGCCAACTGTCCCTCTGAGAGAGAGATTAAGTTTTCTACTCCTGTCGTCTTGGAAACCACAGGGATAGTTCTACCTTGCCCTGTAGGGCCGCTCTGCGTCATCACAGGTTCTGTGACAGTGAACTGGGACCAGGTGTTTTAGAAGCTAGCTCCCCTTACCCCCTGGTCCCACTGTCGCCCCTTACAGGCCTGTGCACGCACCCCTCCACCCCCCAGCACAGCCATGGCCTCCATCAACATCAACCAGCTGCCTGAAGACACCCTGCTGGAACTGTTCACCCACGTGCCTGCCCGCGAGCTGCTGTGGAACTGCCGCCCGGTCTGCAGCCTCTGGCGGGACCTCATCGATGCCGTGAGCCTCTGGAAGCGGAAGAGCCTGCTGGATGGCTTCATCGGGGAGCACTGGGACCAGCCGGTGGCCGACTGGAAGATCTTCTACTTCCTGTGCAGCCTCCGCAGGAACCTCCTGCGGAACCCCTGCGCTGAAGGTGGGCTGCGGGGGGTTGGGCTGGGAGGAGAGGGGAGGGGCCAGCACTGGCATGGTTCCCTCCCTTTCCTGAACCTCAGGGCCTTTGCCCTTGCTGTTCTCAGACCACCTGGATATTCCAAACCCAACAGCCCTGGAGCCTGCCATGGCCACTCCCTCCTCCAGTTCTCAATTCCAATCAAAAGAGAAAAAAAAAACAACAGTGCTCCCGCTCCCATGCCTGTCATGTCACCCAGAGTTCCTTCAGAGCACTTCCCCAACCCATGTTGTATGGCTGTTTTCTTCATTTGCCACCAACAGCTGTTCCAGGGACGTGGGTCTGCAGCAGCGCCTCACTCGGACGGTGCTGAATGAAGGGGCTGGTAGATTACCCTCCGGCTAGTTCCATCCATGCCGCCCAACTAAGACCTGTTGAGGGCTTCCTGTGTCGGGCGGTAGCCGGAAGCCCTGGCAGCTGTCCGTCACACCAGCTGCTCTCACACTGCTGTGGTTCCTGGTGGTCCTGTGTGTCAGAGACCTGTTACCAAGGGGCTTTCAGCAGCTGGTTTCCCACAGCAACGGGCCTTTCTCCTCGAAGCCTGTGGTTTCTCCTTTCTCCTGTGAGGCCTTGCATCTCCACAGCCTTGTGGCTAGCAGCCTGGTGCACTAGCTATTGGCACTCCCCGTGGGAGGCTGCCTCTCATCCGGGATCTAGAGAGGGCAACGGGCGCCACCTCTCCGGTGCCTGCCGGGACTTTCCCCTAGTCATTCACTGCCTACTCTGGACAAGATACCGGGTTCCTGGCGGGGCTGCAGAGAACCACTTCCATTCTCTATCCTCATGGGGACCCTGGGCACAGGCAGGAGTAGGACTGGACCTACAGTGTCACTGAGATGCTCAGACTCCCGAAGACCTGGAAATGCTAGTTCTGCAGCCTCAAAGGCCCCACTGATAAGGTCAATCGCGATCTGGTAGTTGATCGCGAATGTAGCTTGGGTAGATCCAGATGGCAGGGCACTAAAAAAACAGCCAGGTTAGGGTGAGGGGTGTTGTTAGGGTGAGACTTCCGAAGTCGGTTGATGGACTTTTGAGCACTGCTGCCCTAGACAGTCCATCTCTCTGCCTGCCCCAGATGGCCCACAGCCTGGTGCTGGCCCAGCCTTCCCTCCCTGCCCACCTCCAGCCCCGACACTATTGTGGACCCCCTCAGGAGAGGGGGTCTTGTCATTTCCCAGTCCTCTTGCCAATCCAGTCTGCGGTGGGAGGTGAGGGCGGACACCTTTACACCTCTGAACCTGCCGATGCTCCTTCCACAGATAGGCTCAGGGCAGACTTCTGGCCTGGGGGCTGCCTGGCCTGAGACTCCGTCCCCAGGCAGCTCTCCCTTCACAAAAGCCAGAGGGCAGCTCAGAAGTGGGGCAAATCCAAGCCCGTTGTGAAGAGGGTGGGTAGACCCATCACAGCCCCAGGCACAATTCATTTTTGAGAATGGAGACTGGGGTGTTTCCTGGGTCCCCATAGCAGCAGCATGTCTGGAAACATTCTGTCTTCTCAGCTTCATGTCAGGCTAGCTGGGGACAGTGGGAGGGAGAGGGCCCTCAAGGAGAGGAGGTCTGGGGAGGATGGGTGGGAATGTGTGGCGGAGGGCCAGTTTGTAAGGACCCTCCGAGGGAGGTAGGGAGGTGGGGTGCTGCCCCCGGAGGCATCCGGCCTTGGAGAGGGAACAAACTGGTTAGCCCGTCCACTGCCTCGGACATCTACGTGCAGCAGGAAGTCCTGCCTTCCAGGCGACAAGTTGCCCCCCCCTCCCCCCATCATGGGCTTGCTTGGGAGGCCTGGGATCTTACCTCCACTGGTTTTTCTCAGAGGACATGGGAGCCTGGCGAATCGATTCCAATGGGGGCGACCACTGGAAGGTAGAGACCCTCCCAGGAGAACATGGGACGAGTTTTCCAGACCCCAAAGTCAAGAAGTATTTTGTCACATCTTATGGGTAAGACAAACCCAACCGAGCGCCCTGGCGGGCCCCTGGCACCAGTTTGGGGGAGGGGAAAAGAGTCTGGGCCCATTCACAAACTTCAGGCTTATGTCGTAGGGGTGTGTGTGTGTGTGTGTGTGTGTGTGTGTGTGTGTGAAACCCATGGGTGCTGGCACAAGCACCAACTGAGGGCCTGCCGCTTCCAAGAACGGGGAACGCAGGGGCTGGGCAACAGTCAGAGGCCGTTTTCAGGTGGCCAGCATCCCAGCAGAGCCTCTACAGGCCACGTCTCCCCAGGGCCCTCGGTCAGATGCAGGCAGCTGACACGGGACACCCACATCCTGCCCGGGCAGGCTGGGATCAGATGGCGCCCACACAAGTGGGTCATGCCTCCTGCCTGTGTCTCTCTCTCACAGGCCTTTGCCCAGGTATGAGCAGGAGTCAGCCCCAGCAGTGCCTGGCCTGCCTGCGGGCTGGGGGCACTGCCGAGAGTGGATAGGACTGCCAAGGCTCAGGGTGGCCAGCCTGGGGCCAGCCTGCCTCCCTGGGCCCACAGGGGCTGCCAGGGCCCGGCAAGGCCACGAGGAGTTCGGCTAGGATGACAAGTCTGCCCTTCCCTCCCCAGCATGTGCCTCAAGTCCCAGCTGGTGGACCTCAAAGCAGAGGGCTACTGGGAGGAGCTGCTGGACACATTCAGGCCCGACATTGTGGTCAAGGACTGGTGAGTGGGGCTGAGACCAGGCCAGCCTCCCTTTGCCCGTGAAGCCAATGTTTGCTGGGGGGCTCCCTCCCCGCATTGTGCCCCGAGGGTCCCGTGGCAGCTGCTCAGAAGTTGGAGGGGTGGGGGTCTGAGGAGTGGGCTGAGCAAAGGGGAAGCTCTGTGCCCACCCCCTTACACGGGCCCTGGACCCTCCCATTAAAATGCCATAGCTGATCCCGAATAACATGCAGGCGGTGAAATTTGGACAAACCAGGCCCTTGTCTCTGTGGGACTTCTGTTTTGGGGGGTGACACCTTCACAGATTACCTGAAAGAGCTGTCCCTTTGCTTTGGGCAAGCGAGGCCCCATATGGGTAGTCCATCTCTCCAGCCCGGGAGGAGGGAGCCCCCCAGCTAGGGCACAGCTATTGCCTGGCATTGATCTACAGGCTTGCTGCCGGCCCCACCCAGGTTCGCGGCCAGAGCGGACTGCGGCTGTGCCTACCACCTCCGTGTGCAGCTGGCCTCCGCTGACTACATTGTCCTGGCCTCTTTCGAACCGCCCCCCGTGATCATCCACCAGTGGAATGATGCCAAGTGGACCGAGGTGAGGCCTCACCTAGCTATCTGCCCTGCCTGTTTCCCCGCTGGCACCCCGGATTGAATGACCACCCATCTTACTCCCCACCGCCCCCAGGTCTCCTACACTTTCTCAGATTACCCTCCAGGCGTCCGACACATCCTCTTCCAGCACGGGGGAAAGGACACGCAGTTCTGGGCTGGCTGGTACGGTCCCCGTGTCACCAACAGCAGCGTCGTCATCAGCCACACGATGACCCGGAACCCAGGGTCACCAACAACAACCCAGCCAGAAGACGAGACCAGGGTGGCTGAAGGCTGTCCACTCTTCCTCCCTTTCTTCAACCTGCCTGGCCACCCAACACTCCGCCTTCTGTCCCGGCCAGTCGAGGGCCGGAGGTCCCCTCCTAGCAACAGCTGAGCCTCTAGTTAACAGTGAGGCCCGTAAGTGGCTGCCGGGTTCCCACCTGGGGCCAGCCCCCCATTGTGGTCACTTGATTTGCTCCAATAAATGTTTACAGTAACGCCCACCGGGGGTTGGGGTTGGGCTTGGGCCAGGGAGCAGGAGGTGCCCAGCACTTGGCGGGAAGTCAGTCCTGCTCCTCTGGGTAAGGTCACGCACCCGCCTGTCCCTCCTGGGCCGCGAGAGACAGCTCCGCTCAGCCCTGGGGGCCCCTTTATTGAACGGCTCCCCACGCAGTGCTGGGGACAGTGCTGGCCGCCCGAGCCACCGGAGCCTGAGAGTCCACAGTCCCAGCCCTGCCCTGCCCTCCCGGAGTCCATGAAGGTGACCAGACCTGCGCACGTGGGCCGGAGGGCGGCGGTCCTCACACGGGCAGTAAGAGCACTTGGAGTAGAGGCCCACGGGGCCGCCCCAGGGGGGCTGCGCCCACAGTCCCACAGGTATGGCATCCGATTCGGGGGCAGGCACACCCTCAGCTGCTTTTACGAGCTCGCTCTTCCACGTAGAGCTGCATCTGATGGAAGAAGCAGACCACCATGGTCGGCGGGGGGTGGCCAGGCCTTGTCAAGAGTGAGCTGGAGGCTGAGCCCCGCTGGCATAGTGGTTGAGTGTGGGCCCACTGGCGTGGCGGTTCAAATCCAGGCGGCTCTCGGGGGCAAGGCTGGGTAGCTCCCACGACCACCAGAGGGCAGTGATGCCAAAAAAGAGTGAGCCGGCATGGCCAGAGTTGGACTTTTGAGTCCCCTCCCCCAGACCCCAGGCAGGCCTGGGCTCTGCCCCACCACCAGTCTCCCAACCCCACCTTTAAGATGTCCGACGTCATGGTCTTCAGGGGTATCAGTCGGGGGTCGTGCATGTGGACATCCTGCTCGTCTGCCAGGATCCAGGGGAAGTCCTGGGGAGGGGGCCGAGGTGAGGGGCAGGAGGGGCGGGGGGCGTCGGCTTCAGGGAGCCTGTGCTGGTGCCCTGGGTCTACAGGGCCAGCTGGGAACCATGTGATGGCCAGCCCCAGACCCTGGTGGGGAAGGACCCTTCCTTGAGCGAGCCCCCTCAGGGGAGCCAGGGTACCGGAGAGGGGAGCCCCAGCAGCTCCGAGCACTCAGGGTCACATACTTGGCTCACTGAGCGGGGACATTGCCCACAGTGACCGGGGCTCTCAGCTGTCCCCTCACCTTGATGACTTGAATCTTCTCCATGTTGCGAGTGGCCGCTTCTCTCGTGTGCACCAGGACGGTGAAGGTGCAGCCTGGAGGGGCGAGAGCTTGGTCAAGGCCGGGCTGCGTTCCCCACCCCTCTCCCTAGCTGGCCTGGCAGCCAAGGGTGGGCCCTGGCTGGGCAGGGTGCACACCAAATGCTAGGGAAGGCAGTCAGAGGGAGGTGGGCCCAAGCCAGGTGGAGTCAGTCAGGGAAGCTTGCTGGAGGAGGTGGGCTTTCAGAGGGGCACTGAAGGGCAGGAAGGGAGAGGTGAGGCCCAGTGTACCCAAACAGGAACCGGGGGCCCCGGACCAGTGCAGGCAGCCCTCAGAACAAGCAGGATCCGGCACACCTGGGGGGTTGTGGTCCAGGACAGCATCACACACACTGATCTTCAGGATGAAGGCTCGGAGTAGCTGCTCCACGTGGGACAGCAGGGAATCTGAACTGGTAACGAGAGGGGGGCGTCTCCCACTGTCCTGGACCCCCTCCCACTGACCTCCCCTCCTCCCTGGCAATCACCCCTGGGAGCCGATCTGGAAGGCCAGACACCCCCGTGTGGGTCTGAGGGCCTGGCCACACCTGTGGAGCCTGCAGCAGAACCACCTGGGAAGTATGAAACCATGCACCCAGCCCCACCCAGAGGGAGGCAGACAGAATCAAGGGTGGGGGGGGGGGCCTTTCAGGGGCTTGTACAGAGCACTCCTCAGCCTGAAAGGTTAGAGGTTCCGGGCCTCCCCCAAGGGCCTCGAAAGACCCAGCCATTTCCAAAGAGATCAGCCATTGGAAACCCTCTGACTTGCGGGGAGGAGGGCACGGTTCTGACCCAACACACGGGCCCACTCAGCAACAGGAGAGAATGAGCAACCAGACTGAGATCTAGGGGCTACAGACCAGACCACTCCAGCCTGCAGGACCCCTGCTAAGGTGGGAGAGGGCTTGCCCAAGGCCACACAGCAGACTGACCAACTTGTCCTTAGTGACCCAATGCTCTGCTGGGAATCCTCACTCTGGGCCTGGCTTTCTCGACAAAGCCCTGCAGGGTCTAGCCAGTCACCAACACCATGCCTCCCCCGGTGTGAGGAAGGAAGGTGTGCGTGAACCCTGGGCCCCGCCTCGACCTCTGACAGGTCATCACATCTTGCCACCTCTCCTCTCGGCCCTCTGACCCAAGGGAGCAGGCGAGGGAGAAACGTCCAGGGAAGCTTACCTGATAGACAGCAAGGGAGGTTGGGTGATTTCAAAGACAAATTTCTCCACTGGGCGGTGCTCTTTGTCCAAAATTACCACCACCACTTTCTCCACGTCGTTCTGTAAGGACAGGAACCACCCACTCCAAACCTGGCACCCGCACCCCGATGCCTCAGGAAAGCTAGGAATGGCATGCTTCCAACCCAATTCAGCCTCTGGGGTGCTGCTAGCTTGCAAAGCAAGTTTGGGAAGTGTGAAGTGGGTAGTTCAGGCTGAGAGGCAGGGATGCCTAGGCCCAAGGGGGGTCTGAGGGTTCTCAGAGACCAGGACAAGATAGGAGGGAACTCCAAGGGAGTTGAGCCCAAACAGTGGAAGATAAGAGAGATGGAAAGAATCCCAAACCCTCCGGGATACAGCCCCACTAACCCAAGTCACCCTGAACATGGTCTCCATGTCCCAAGGCCCATCCCTGGGTGAGGTAGCCTCCAGATTCAGCTTTGGCTTCTGGGTGTTAACATTAGGAGGACCCCGGGCTGAGCCCCGGTGGCGTAGTGGTTGTGCGCGGGACTGCGGCCCACTGGGACGGAGGTTCAAGTCCAGCAGTGGGGCTGGGCCTCCTACTCCCACCACCGGAGAGCAGTGATGCCCTCCCCCCCACAAAAAAAACAAAAACATTAGGAAGACCCCTCTTGATACCAGCCTAAGAGGGTGGAGGAGCAGATTGGGGCTAAGCAGGCTGAGGAGGCCTGGTGTCCTCACCTTCTCCAGGAGTGGCTTGACGCAGTGCAGTGTGTCCTGGATATACTGGTTCAGCTCCGGATGGCAGGACATCTGTACATAATCATGGGGGTGGCTGGTGAGGTCCAGTGGAGAACCTACCAACACCCAGGCCCAGCAAAAGGCTCCCTCTCCTGAGAAACTCAGGTTCCCATAAAGAGGACAAGAACTGTGAATGTGCCCACAGGAAGGGGAATGGACAACCAGGCTTTTATAATCCAGCACTAGCATTTAATACAGCCCTGGTGATTCCTAATGTGGGGACATGGGGGACTCAGTGGCAGAAGTCTTGCCTGCCATGAAGAAGACCAGGGGTTCGGTTCCTGGCCACTGTAACTCATGCCTGGTCACTACCTATCAGCCCATAATGATCCCCCTGCTGCTGGAGCACTGAGGTCTCAGAGGCAATTCTAGACCTGGATGGACTAGAAAAACTCAGCCAGTGAAAACCCTATGAACCACAGCAGCATTTTTTCCAGAGAAAGAACCAGAAATAGAATTAAAAAATCCCCAAAGTGAAGAATCTGAAATCCTCGAGGGAAGGGAATGCTCCAGGCCGGATGTGGTGGTGACTGTACAATTCCCTCTTGATATGTTTGAATGATGGACTATTCAATTCTACGATAGGTATATTATGTGCCATTAAAGCTTTTTTTAAAAAAAAAATCTGAAATTCAGTAGTTCTGGGCTGCAGGCAAATGATTTAATCTCAATCTGAGCCTCCGATTACTTCATTGAGAAAAGTGCGGATGAGGTGAGACCAGCCCTCCGACTCCAGGAGTGCCCAGTCACACTGATGGGGCTGGGAACGGAGAGGGGTGAAAATAGGAAGGGAAGAAAGGGAGGAGGCATAACAAGGGACCGTACAGGAAGGGACTGCAAGGAATGCGCTGCATCTGGACATGGGCGGGCGAGGACAGTCACAGGAGGATCTGCGCTGTAAACCTCCACGCATTCACAACAAGGTTGGTGGGTTGGTTCTAAGAGTCCCTGCACGTCTTCAAGGTTCCCGTTGCCTGGCACTCTGCCATTTCTTCTCGGATTTATTGGGGGTCTTCTGAGTCCTGGGGGTGCAGTGGCTTTGCTAACGCTAAAAGTCGGCTCTTCAAACCCGAGAGAGAGAAGAGGGGAGGGGAGGGACGAAAGCTTTTACTCCCTCTAAAGAGTTCCAGTCCTGAGGATCAGGGATGGAGAGGATTAAAGGTCACTGCTTTGTTTTTTTAACCTAAAACAACCTTCTCAGTCAGGGTGTGAGTGAGTCTAAGGTTATGGAAATGCCCTCTCCAAACTAGAATTTAGGAGCACTTTTCAAACACACCCATACCTGTGGGGCAACTTTAGTTAGGAAAGTCCCTACCCTCTGGCCAGGGGAATACCGAGTTCTGACACGTTAGGGAGGTGCCACAGAGGGACGGGGAGGTTGAGTATCCCCAGCTGTCCAGCAGGTGAGCGGCGTGGGCGGCCTCGGCGGCAAGACACACTGGGCCTGCCTGCCGTAGATGGTTCTAGAAAAGCCCGTCCTCTAGCCAGCGGGCAAATGGGCAGCAGAGAGGGCTCCCCGGTGTGTGCCCGGCGCGGCCGTGGCATTCACCTGGACGGGCACGTTGTACTTCTTACGCTTCTGGAAGATGCCCACGGGGTAGACCTCGCGCACGTAGAGAATCAGGTGCACCGCCACCTCGAGGAACTCGCAGAGCACGTCGGCCACCACTGCGGAGGGGGCAGAAGCCGGACTGCTCAGGGACGCCAGATGGCCCCGACCCACCCCGCCGCCCCAGCGCCGCAGGCCCGGCCTCCCTACCTTGGCCGAAATTGAGGTCCTGCCGCGTGAGCGTGGTCATCCTTCCCGCCACCTGGCTGGAGGGCAGGGGCGCGCTGTAGTTCCGAAGGCCCGCCTCCGCCCCGGCCCCCTCGCCGCCGTCTGGGGCTGGTGGTTAGGGCGCCCCGCGCCAGAGCAGCCAGGGGGGCCCCTCCACGCTAGCGTCGCGGCTTGGGCGCCCCGGGTGCACCCGGTGCCCTGGCCGCCCGCGGCCCCTGGCTTCCCCGTCTCCAGGAAAGGCCAGGCTCGCGCTGGGACCGCGGAGCGGGCGCAGAGGGCCAGGGGCAGGCCCGAGCGCCGAGCCGGACCATCCAAAAGCGAAACGAGGTGAAACCGAGTCTCCGCCCCCCCGGCGGGAACCCCGCCCCTCTCCCCTCCCCGGTGCCGCCTCCGGCCGAGAGTACCGCCCGGCGAGCCAGCCGCCGCCACTCGCGCGCCCCGGGCTCCACCCGCCGCCGCGGCGCAGCTAGCTGACGTCCGCGCCGCTCCGACGGGTCCTAGTGCCCGCTTCGAGGCCACGCCCACCCTTACCCCGCCCGCCTGAAGCATCGCGCGGGGCGGGGCGGGGGGCGGGCCCGCGTATGGGGCGGGGTTGGGGGCGGGCCCGGGCCTCGGGGCGGGTCCCGACCTTGGGGAAGTGAGTGCTGAGTTTCCACCTGGAGGGGACACGGAAAACTTTGGTCTTCATGACCCTCTCGAAAGGACTTCTACCGTTTCAGGGACGCTGAGAACGGGCAGGTCGGGGTTGCCAGTAAGGGCCAGATTTAGGACACAAACAGAAAAGCTCACTGCCATGGAGACAATTCTGACCCATGTGGGTTTACCAAGACTGTTTGCAGGCGTAGACGGCTTCATCTTTCTCCGGCTGAGCGCCTGTGTGGTTTCGACTTTGTAGGCCAGCAAAGAAACCACTAGCTGCTACCAAGGGTCTTGAGGTGAAGAGCATAGCAGGACCCAAAGGACAATGACATCTAACTCTACGCTTAGTTGCCTAGCCAAGAATCCAGCAACCTCTGAGGCCAGGGCAGTCCCGCACGCCCGCCCCTCCAAGCCTGAAAGCAGCCTCCCAACCCACTGAAAGGAATAGAGGGTCCTTCTAGGCCACCAGGTGTGGGCCAAGCTCTGGGCCAGGTGTGCCCAAGACTTACCTCAAAACCCTGGAAACAGCTCCATAAGATGGTGGTAGTGACTAGCCCCCCCTTTTTTTTGGGGGGGGGGGCAGGGCATCACTGCTCTCCGGTGGTGGGAGTAGGAGGCCCAGCCCCACTGCTGGAATTGAACCTCCGTCCCAGTGGGCCACAGTCCCGCGCACAACCACTACGCCCCCGGGGCTCAACCCGACTAGCCCCCCTTTTACAGAAGAGCCAACCAGAGGTTGCCAGAGGGGCAGCTAGCTGCCTGAGTCACATGGGGTGTGTGTGGGGGGGGGGGGCAGAGTGGTCCAGGAGTCCCTTCTGCCACTCCTGCTCTTGCCCCTGAGCCCTCCAGAGCTCTGGGTTCAATCAAAGACCACGAACCTCCCTCGGTGATAAGGATAAAATAACTGAACGTGGGTTGAGTGCTTATTTTGTGTCCACCGCTGATTTATGTACTTCTCTCCCTAACTCAAGAAGCTAAGCAGCCAGTCACAGCCTTGCTTGATAAGTGAGAAAGCAGGCCCTGCTCCCAAGTTCAGGAAGGTCACACAGCCAGAACTCAGAGCCAGCTGTGGCTCCTACCCTGAGGAGAGGACTTCAACCTGCTGGGTCCTTATTTGCCAGGTGGAAAAACTAAGGTCAGAGAAAAGGTCACAGAGTAACAGGCCACAAGTAGGGCCCCAAAGTCCAAGGCACCTCTGTCAGCTCTGACCGCCCCCCCGGGACGCAGGCGCTCGTTAGAGGTCACACCCAACTGTTGATACACAGAACCAGCCAGCAGTGGTACTGTCCGCAGCTCAGTACGGGACACCTGCACACCCATCCACACCCACAGCCAATTGGGCCTGTGCTGCCCCGTTTGTGCCTGGAATCAGGAGTGTGAGGGAAGAAGTAGCCTGGCAGATTAGTCCCGGAGGGGAGTCCAGGTGCACAGCAGGCACTGGCCCTTTAACAAGCTCCCCAGGGGGCTCTGCTGCCCCTGAACATGTGGGTGCCTGTGGAGTGGTCTGTTCCCAGGGTGTGTTTGCATGTCCTAAGATGGTGATGCTAAACTCAAAGGGATTGGGGAGTTGGGGTTGGGGAGCAGGGGTTGACTTCAACAATGAGGACCCTGACTGCCCGTTTGGGGCAGAGACCCAGTCCAAGATATGCACTAAGAGAGGGTTACTTCCACGTGGAACCAGCCAGCAGCTCACTAGCTGGTAGAGGTATCTCCTGCCCCTTGAGATGTAACTATTGCTGCTGCAATGGCCTCGTCAAGTGACCAGACGTCCGTCCGCGTTTTAACAATTTGCCCGCGTCCTGCAGCGTTTTAAAATTAAACAAATATATTACAATACTATGTTTGCGTTCTATGAACATTTTTGCTGCTCCATATAGACCAAATTTTTAATCAAGGAGCCCCCCTCCTCCAGTCAATGGTGTCCCACTTAAAATCTGGTCACTTTACTCTTGGGGTAAGCTTGGGGAGAGGGGGGCTCTTCTCTGGAGGCTGCTCAGGCAGCTTCTCCTGCATGAGGAAGAGTAGTAGACAGAATTTCCTTAGAAAGGGCCCCTCTGGGGCTGAGCCCAGGTGGCGTAGTGGTTGTGCGCGGGACTGCGGCCCACTGGGACGGAGGTTCAATTCCAGCAGTGGGGCTGGGTCTCCTACTCCCACCACCGGAGAGCAGTGATGCCCCCCCCCAAAAAAAAGGGCTCCTCTGGAGTGCCTCCTGGGGGTGGAGAGGCTGAAGCCCCACAACTCTTTGGGACGGGGCTCTCAGGGCACAATGGGAGGGGCCGGGAGTCCAAGCATAGCCCTCACTCCATGGTAAACCAGTCCCAGCCCTGCCTTGTGAGGAGCCACAGGACAAGTCACCCAGAGGTGCCCTGATACACAGAGCCCAAACTGGAAGTCTCGGAGGATATACCCCCCAACACCCTTCTTCTCCCTTCTGGGGAAACAGGTCTCCAAAGTCCTTCTTTAGTCGTGGGGAACCCACCTTAGCCACGAAAAATTTCATGGATAAAAATGTGGGATTTAGGGCTTTAGTGCCTGCCACAGACAAGGGAAGGGAAGCTAGCACATAAACGAGGGGGATTTAAAATGATCAGACCCCCTCATCGCCCACAGGCCTCAGTCTCTTCATTTGTGAAATGAGCAGATGTTCGCTCAACCTCTGATAGCCTCTGGGGTCTGAGGGGGCAAAGAAGCGGGGCAGGGGGTCCAGTCAGCAGGGGGCCACAAGGGAGGGCTGCGGGGACTCATCTGTCATCTCCATCAGGCTCCGCGGTGGCATCTGGTTATTCGTATCTTAATCGCATCAGCATGATGGATGGTCCTGGCACCCAGATTACATTATGGGGTTAATTTATTACATTTTTGAATACCGGCTTGCTGGGAGACTGTTTTTCAAAGTTATTTGCATATTTTTCACCCTCACGACAATATGTGGGAGGGCGCCCGGGAGGGAAGGATGGATGTGTCGGAGCGGCCAGAGCTTATTTGCCAACTGGAGTGGGTCCCTGAGGGTCTGCGTTGGGGATGGAGGGAAAATCACTCCCCAGAGACATTGAGATGGGGACGGAGAAGGCGAGCGGCAGCCAGCATTGGAGCAGGCCAGCCTAGAGGCTGTGGCACGCGCATACCACAGACAATGAACTTGAAGCACCCAGACCCTCAAGATGCTTTCAAAACCCACCAGTGTGCCTCCCAGGCGGATCAGGAGACATGGCCCTGACCCACCGCTACCTGAGGTTGCCAGGACACCCAACACCCTGGCGGCGGGCCCCCTGAGCCACAGTGAGCCAGCCACACATCTACCCACTACTCACTGCCATCCAGGCAATTCTGACCCCCAGAAGGGCAGCCTGGTCCGTCTCCCAAGGGGCAGCAGATGGGTCTGAACTGCAACCTTGTGATTTGCAGCCCGATGTTTATCCCACGGCACAACCAGGGCTCCCAGCCACGCAGAAGCGAGTCGTGATCCCACGGGTACCCTGAGGCTCAGAGGTTCGGTGTGTTGAGGCACCCCACGGGCAAGGAGTCAACCTCATTCATCATTTCAGCCCAGCACGCTTCCCCAGATCGGACCCAATTCCGATTCTCCAGGACTGTGTGTTTCCAGAATTGGAAAAAGAAAACAGAAACAGGTGGGCAGGGAGTCAGGGCAGTGCTACAGAGGTGGCCAATGGCTGATGCCACCTGCCTGACTTGACCCTTAAGGCAAGATCAACTCACGATGACCCTATCTGCTACAGAGTAGAGCTAAGCTCCCTGTAGGACTGTCTTGGCTATTCTCATGATGGAAGCAAATTGCCAGGCCTTTCTTGTGAGGCACCAACGGCTGGGTTTGACCCCCCCCAAACCTTTCAGTTAGTAGCGAAGGACAAAGAATTAGGCCACTCAGGGACCTTTTTAATGCACAATTCAAAGAGGTGGGGGACTTGGATAGTTCCAAGCCTCTCACCAATGAGAAGCAACCCACTGAATAGAAGCTGAAGACAAGGACTGTGCGATAGAAAGGAGGCAGTTTGCAGTCAGGACCTTAGACACAGCCCTGGAAGCAGAAGGAGAGCACTCAAAGGGGGGAACAGATCGCACTGCACTGCTAATCCATATGCCAGCCCTGTGCCGGCCACTGGAGACCCAGTGAAGGTCATGGAGCTAAGTCCCTGCTCTCACAGAACCTGCAAGGTAAGTGAGGCAGACAGAAGACAGACGTGGGGCAGATCAGCAGCAGCAGTGTCAGGTGGTGAGAAGGGCCAACAAGAAAACTAAAACACATGACAGGGAAGGAGGCTCTGCGGGGCAACAGTCAGCCACTCACACCTGAAACTCACCCAGCGGATCTTCAGGGGCAAGGCCTGGCCGTCGCCTTCTGTGAAAACAGCCGAGGATGCCCTCTGGGGCAGTGGTCCTTTGTCACGTGGGTCACAAAGCAACTGGATGGCACACCAAGGAAAGGCGTTAGTTCCCACAGCTTATCAGGAAAGGCCTCTGCGGTGAGTACATATACATTCTTTGCAGAGAACAAGAGGTGTCACGCCTCGAGGCTGTGAGAGAAGACAGAGGGCAGAGTCAGTGCAGAGGCCCTGGAGCAAACCATAGGCAACGCCCAGGCACCCCACGGATGAGGGGCAAAGAGCGCTCAGGTCAATGCCAAGGCTGCAGGTGGTGGCACGGGGAGAAGAGCCGCTTTGGGGAACCAACGACTGCGGGCCTGGGTCCAGCCTACCCTTTCTCTTACAGTCTCAATTCCCAGCACCGCCCCTGAGCCAGCTCCAAGCCCCTTTCCTCACCTGTAAAGCAGGGGTAATGGCAGTACCAGCTGCAATGGGCCCGCGCAAAACAATTGGGAGGCTGAAACAGGACGGGGCAGTGTCTTCATTCCTCCGTACGCATAGGCTCAACAAGCCAGCTCAGTAACACCTCACAACGGCCGCAAGAAGAGTGAGCGGGGGTGGAGTGAAGGAGACATGCGGTAATGGTTGCGGAAATATACAGCGCAGGCACCTGGCACACCGACACTAACGGAGGAGCCAGTAGGACAATGATGTTTATGAAGCGAAGATAGCCCTTGGATGACTAAGCTATGTCTGACTCAAGCCACGGTCTTTTTCAATCCCTTGCTATCTGCACAAGACAATGCAAAGGGGAGGCGGCAGGAGAATGGGTGCCTTTGAACTGGGGTGTTGGTCTTGAAGATCCCAGTGGATTGCCAGAATGGCCAAACATATCCCATCTCAGAAGGACTATAAACACAATGTTCCTGAGAAGCTCGGGTGGGGAGAAAGGCCATCCTGGCCGGTGGGTCTTCGGTGCCAGCCTTGCAGTCAGCAGACCCATCTTCTCCCACGGCACCGTCAGGGCATGTCTTAACTACGTTTCTCTTGAGATAGAAATGGACCAGATGGGGCTGAGCCGGGGTGGCGTAGTGGTTGTGCATGGGACTGTGGCCCACTGGGACGGAGGTTCAATTCCAGCAGTGGGGCTGGACCTCCTACTCCCACCACCGGAGAGCAGTGATGCCCCCCCCCCAAAAAAAAAAAAAAAGAAATGGACCAGATGAGACCCAGAGAAGACAGCAGTGATGGGGAATGATAGACAGACGCCACACCCTATGGAGATCACCAAGGAATGGAAGCTGGAGAGTCAAAGACCTTCCTGCTGAACAACAGAGCCTCCACTCAAGCTGGCATGAGGTTTCAAATGCCTACCCTCCATGTAGAAAAACAAATTGTGGAAAAGCATGGATGTTACTCTGAGGGCTAATGTGCAGCCAGCCCAAGTCATGGTGTTCCCAAATGCCTCGTGTGCCTGTGAAAGTTGTGCATTGACTAAGCATAAAGGCAAACTGACGCATCTGAATGATGACGCCGGAGAAGAACACCAAAAGTGCGTGCCAGGGACGACCAAAAGAACAAAGAAGGCTGCCTTGGGAGAAGTACAGCCAGAATGCTCCTTAGAGGCAAAGATGGCAAGTCTTCGTCTTGAGTACTTTGGGTATGGTATCAGAAGACCGTCCCTGGAGAAGGCCATCATGCCTGGGAAAGTGCAGCTCTCTAGGACAGAGACCCTCGAGGAGACGCACAGACAGAGGCTGCAACGGGGGTCTCCACCCCAAGATCAAGTGTGAGTGAGGCCGGCGCAGGGCTGGGCGGTGCACATGGGTTGCTGTGAGTCAGAACTGACCCAACGGCATCTGACAAAGACAACGTCTTCCTACACACAGAGAAAATCCATCTCTATTTATCAAAAAGCACCCATGTGCCATATTCCTGCAGAAAAAAAGAAAAGGGCCACGCTCACGCAGTGAGATGGACGAACACAGTAACTGTCACCATGGGTTTGAAAGCACCGAACCCAGGACACGGCCACATTCTGTTGTGTTCCACACAAGGCCGCCTTGAAGGGGTGCTGTCTTCACAGAAATGGTAGAGAAACGGATCATGGAATCGGGCCTCCCTAGACTGCCAGTGGCATGGGATACACTCACTTTCACCATCTGGCTTTGTGGTTTGGGTTGGAATTTGTGGATCATTCACTTGCCTGTGCTGTTTGATTCTTGTTTGGAAGTTAGCCATTCAGATAACTCTGACCGAAATGATTTAAGTCAAGGGGAATTAAAGGTATTCAGAGTAAACTCAGTGAAGCGTGGACTGAGGATTCGTGAACTCTTTACGATTGGTTTGTGGGAGCGGCTTTAGCAGTCAGCAGGGAACAAATGATGGACTTGTGATTCAAGGCCCAAAGAAGCAGAGAAAGGTGTTTTGAAGAGTGGCGAGGCTGGAGTGAATGCTCTTGAGCCCCCGGTGGGAACCAGGCTAGATCGTACCATGGCAGAGTCACCACCCAAAGCCTGACAAGCCCCGGAGCAGAAAACAATGCTATTTGTTAACCACCAAAACCCTGACTCAGTTATCAGAGGATCAATGGTCCCTCTCCAGACCCGACACCTCTTGTCATATGTATACAAAATGCCCTCCTTTCTCTGCTAGGGAGACACTTCTTTGTGAGATTGGATCCCCTCTCTTCTTTAAGATTGACGGTTGATAAAAACTCTCCCTCATCAGTGAGAATGCGGGGGAGTGCAGAGTGGAGAACTAAAGCCCAAGTGTAGGCAAATCCCCTTACAGAAGGGTGGAGGGGAGGCGATGAGCCAGTCAGGGGCATTGTAGCACCAACGAAATGTATAACTTCCCTGTAGTTCTTTAATGCTTCCTCCCAGTTCCCCCCCCCCCCTCAATCATGATTCCAATTCTACCTCACAAATCCAGCTAGACCAGAGGATGTACACTGGTACAGATTAGAGTGGGAAACACAGGGAATCCAGGACAGATAAACCCCTCAGGACCAATAATGAGAGTAGTGATACCAGGAGGGTAAAAGAGAAGGTGGGGGAGAAAGTGGGAACCGATCGTACGTACATATACACAACTGTCTCCGTTGGGGATGAACAACAGAAAAGTGGGTGAATGGAGAGGTCAGACAGTGTAAGATCGACAAAATAATAATAATTTATAAATTATCAAGGGTTCATGAAAGAGGAAGGGGTGAGGAGGGGAAAATGAGGAGCTGATACCAAGGGCTCAAGTAGAAAGCAAATGCTTTGAGAATGATGATGGCAACAAATGTACAAACGTGCTGAACACAATGGATGGATGGATTGTGGTAAGAGTTGTTCGAGCCCCCAATAAAATGATTTTTTAACGAAAAAAGTATGCTGAAAAACTCAACCTATACTGGAGGATCAGCAGCAATTGATTGGTTGGTGTGCTCACTACCAGGAGGGTGATGCCTTAAAATTGACAAGAAGCTATCAATCGATTGTATATACATTATCAGACTCATGGGAGTTTTCTGAAATATAGGAGAAGCCAGAAGAAAGAAGAGACAGACAGGGAAACATACAAAGAAAGAGAGACAAAGAGCTTCCTAGAAGGGCTGCAAGTCAAGTCAAGGATGTAACCCTGCAGGCAGTGGCAGGCCCACAAGAGGCCCAGCAGCAGAGAGCCAGCAGCAGCGACAGGTGACTACCTGGGAGACCTAGGAGGAGGAGGTCCCCATCAGAGGCCCACGGGGCGGCCTGGTCACTGAGAAGAACTGGGAGCTGTACTGCATGGAAGAACGACGGAGACTTTGTTTACAATGCTCCTGGAGAGCTGCTGCTGGATTTGAACCGCCAAGCCAGTGAGCCGCAGTCCCGGGTGGCTAGTTTTAAAAGTAGAAAATTTTAACTTATTTTGTTCTTTAAAATATACACAGCAGGGGCTGAGCCCTGGTGGCATAAGTGGTTGAGTGCGGAACTGCAGCCCGCAGGCTTGGCGGTTCAAATCCAGCGGCAGCTGGGTAGTGCCCACGACCACCAGAGGCGGTGATGCCCACAAAAAAACCTAAAAAAAAAAAATATATATATATATATATATATACACACACAGCAAAACGTAAACCAATCCAACCATTTCTACATGTACAACTCAGTGACGTTAGTCACATACTTTGAGTTACACAATGATTTTCACCCCCTTTTTCTTAATGTAATTTGTTGCTGTGACATGGTGGAAATAGGGCTGCCGTTTGGACTTCTCTGACTTCAGGGGGATAATGGGGATCAAGAGCAGCCAAGGTGGGGTCCGATGACCAGAGGTCAGCCCACTTCCCACTCTCCAATCTTCCCGCCATTGCTAGCACCAGGCAGCCGGCTCACAGCACACCTCCTTCTCCACTACGTTTGTTAACCCTTTGTCGTGGCCACACAGAACATGCAGTTCAGTACTTTATGACGGAACAGGGTGTAATTGCCCAGTTGGGGGACAGTCACTGCAGCAACATTGGAACCCTCGCGTCCCCAGGGGTTGAGTTCTGGTTCAGTGAAGGCTGAATCCAGAAGAGAATCATGCTCACAGCACCCTATCCGGGTGCCCCCATTGCCTCTTCCCCGCCCCTAACTCTGTTCCTAACAGCCTCCCAGCTCGGGCCTTTGTTCTATCGCAGCCTATTCTCAATCCTAGGAATCAGAGGGAGCCTGTTCAAACCAAAGTCAGACCAGGTTCTGCTCAACCCCCTCCATGCGTCCTGTTTCACACAGCAGCCTAAGCCATCCTTCCGGGTCTTTCCCCGCCCTCATCCCCATTACTCCTCTCCAGGTTCACCCCTCCGGCCTCACTGAACCGTACCAAGCAGGTCCCTGTGCCAAGGCCTTTGCATTGGTTCTTCCTGGCCCACTCTTGGCTCACAGTCCTTTTCGGACAACCTTATGGAAAACAATATCCCTGTCCCTTCAGCCACCTGGAACCAAGCCAAAAACCAAGCCCACCTCCATCGAGTCGATTCCTACTCACAGAGACCCCATGGGACAGGAGACCCCATGGGACAGGGTAGGCCTGCCTCTGTGAGTATTGAGACTGTGACGCCTTTAGAAAAGTATTATTAATTGGTAGCTAATACATACATCATCCCACAGTTCAATCACGTCAAGCAGCATTGTACATTGCTGGCGCCACCGGTGTGCATTGTTTTCCCTCCTGGACTCCCTGTACCCCACTGCTGCCACTGCCCCACTCTCCACAAGTCTATAACTCTTTTTTTGTTTTGTTTTGGGGCCATCCCTGCCCTCTGGTGGTGGGAGTAGGAGGCCCAGCCTTGGTGCTGGATTTGAACCTCCAACCCCGTGGGCCGCATTCCCCCCGCACAACCACGACGCCACCGGGGCTCAGCCCACGTCTCTAACTCTTTATGGGAATAGAAAGCCTCATCTTTCTACCGAGATGCAGGTGGTGGTTTTGAACCTTTGACCTTGCAATTAGCAGCCCAATGTGTAAACCACTACACCGCCAGGGCTCCTTCCACCGGGAACCAAATAAACCACAAACAAAACAGAGGCCATCTAAACAAGGAGACCCCCTGTGGTTTTCTGAAACTGTAACTGTTTACTGGTTTAGAACTGAGGGCCATGGGATTCTCAGCCCAGGGCATAACCACTACACCACCGGGAATCCTGCTGCTGGAGGAGCGCCCATTGATTTGCTCAGACCTCTCACTGTATGGTGCCTCTGCGAGGGCAGGGATTCATGTGCCTGTAATTCACTACTGTACTCCCAGTGCTGCTAAGGAGGTGTTTGGGGGATGGGTCACTGGAACGCTCTAGTGAGGGGGCAGTCCGCTTTCTCACGGATCCAACTAAGAATGTTACAGAACAATGGCGGTTCGTTTTCCCGCAGCGTTTCCCTCGGGCCGGGCGGGGAAGAAGAGTGCGCTCTCCTGACACACAGCTCCGCATTTAGTCCCGAGCTGAGCGAGCTCTGACTAAGGGTGCGCTCGGAGAGGCTAGGCGACTTGCCCCCGGTCACGCGGAGATGGCACCACGGGAGGCCGCCGGCGTCTCGGGCGGTTCCGGGGACTGCGCGTTCACCTCGGAGGCGCAATTTGCCACACTCCGGAGACCGAAGAAAGCCGCCGAAATGAAAGTCAGCGGGCGAGCTTTGAGCGCTCAGCTAGACCGCCGCTTCCCGCGCGCCCGGTCCCGCCCCACTGCTCTTTGATTCTCGCAGCGCCCGCGGCCCCGCTGACCCCGCCAAGAGTTATGGGGGCCGCGGGACCCATAATCCGGCATTCCGGGACTCCCGGCGTCGGCGGGACACGGCGCCCCGCGCGGTGATCGATGAGCGGGTCTCGGGCGCGGGCTTTGTCCCAGTTGGGCGGGGATGGGGAGTGGCAAGCGGCTCTGGATGCGGGCGGGGGGTTTGGGGGATACGGGGGCGGGAGGGGGTGGATAACGCGCGCGCCTTGAAAGAGTAGTCTTCCGCCCCTCCCTCCCGCGTGTGTAGTGGGGAAACACAGGTGCAGCCGTCAGGTGAGAGGGAAGCGCCTGGCAAGCCCCTCTGCCCCCCACTGCGAAGAGCTGCGTGTCCGAGACCCCCGCCCCCACTCCGCTCACTTTCCGAGGTTTCCAAAGCCCCGACGGGCGCGTCTCGCCTCCACCGCCCCGGGCATTTCTTCTGTCCAATTTGACAGCCAAGGCGGAATAATCCTTTTGGGGGCCGGCCAGCCCCTGTCCAGCCAGACGCGGCCGCAGCTGAGCGTTCAGCTTCGATCTATTGTTGGGGTCCACCAGGGACCCCTCCAGCCCGCCGCCCTTTGTAGCCCGCTCCCCGCCCGCCGCTCCAGATGTGCCACCGTTGCCCGCGCCCTACCCGTCCCGCGCACCCGGGGCCGCGCCGTAGCGGCTCTCACGCACCGGGAGGAGCGGGCCGGCCTCGCCCGGGGCCCGCGCGGCGGACTGGCTGCGCCCGCCTTTGTCTGCCTCCTTTGTCTGCCCCGCGCCCTGGCGGCGGCGGCGGCGGCTAGGCCTCTGGGGAGTCGGCCCGGAACGCCGAGCGCAGCTGGCCCGAGGGCGCGCCGGCCGGGAGCGCGCGGGGCCCGGCCCAGGGCTTGCCCCCTCGGCGGGGGGCAGCGGAGCCCGCTCCCCACCGCTCCTCCCCGCCCCCTCCTCGCACTCCCGCCCCCTTCTCTCCCTCCCTCTCCGCCCCCTTCCCTCCCGCCTCGCTCCGCCTGGCCACATCCCCCAGCCGCCCTCGCACCTCTCCTCTCCCTCCGCTGGGTCTCCGCTCCGCAGCTCTGCGATCCGCGGCGCCCGGCCCCACGCCTCTCGGCCTCCGCCCCGCCGGCCGGACAGGTAAGGCTCGGCCTCGGCCCGCCCCCGGCCCCGCCCTTCCGCCTCACCTGGCTGCGCGCCAGGACAAAGGTGGGCTACCCGGACGCGCGCTGGGGCGGGGCGCGCGGGGCACGGGGCAGAAGGTGAGGATGCTGCCTTCTTTCCTGCCCTCGGAGCAGTAGTGCGTCCGCCGTCTCTGCTGCCCGCCACGTCCCCGCCGGGCTCCGGACTTCCCGTCCACTCACCTGCCTCCCAGACACTCACTTTTCTTGGCTCTGACACTCTGCCCCCCGCGCGTGCTCCGCTCCCTCGCCCAGCCCCGGCCCGTGCTCACTCTCCCCTCCTGGGACCGAGTCTCTTTGTCTCTGCGTCTCTAGGTGGTCTCTGGGACCAGGAAACCCGGAACACTAGTGTTCGAAGGAGCCGATTCGAGGACTCCTTGGGCCCTGGGCAGAGCCCATCTGCCCCTTTCTTCATGACCTACAGGACTGGGGCATGTGGGTGGGTGGGATTTGGTTGCGCCCTGACACCCCCGACGGTGACTAGCTCCCTCATTGGGGTCGCGGCTGTGCAGCGCGCTGTCCCAGAGGTCCCTTTTTCTCCATCCTAGCGCTCCGGGGCTCGGCCGCCAGCGAGAGCCGTGGTTTGAGGAGAGCGCTTGGGTGTCGCTTCAAGTCTTCCTAGCTAGCCCTCCAGGGGATGGGAGCGCCCGCCAATTCACCTGCCTAGGGAATCCCAGAACTTGGCCACACAAAAAGTGGATCCTGCTCTGAGATCGGCTTTGGACAACGGAATGCGCCTCCTGTGAGCGTCAGTGTCCCCTTCACAAAACAGGGAGAACAGTAGATCACATGAGGAGTAGGGCATGCCAGTGGTAGCAGGGTGCTGGCCTGCAGGGGTGGCCCACAGACTGGTTGGGGAGGGAGGCCCCGAAGCCCCTGGGAATGGAACTCTGGTAAGAGATCAGAAGCTTAGAGTCATTTGGGGAGACACCACCTCACCGCAGACCTTTCCTGTCTTCTGGTCACCCTACCTGTCACCACTCCCCAAGGCCCATGCAGGAGCACACCTCTGACCAAGCGACCAAGCACTCTTTCTGCCCAGTCCTCTCTCCACATCGGGCTCCCTCCCAGTCCGAACCTCCCTCTGTCTTGCCCTGATTTCTTTCTCTCTGAATGACAGCAGGCCACAAACCCTTCCCTGTCCTTTGAGGGGGCTTGTCTTGCTGGACCCCAGCGGTGCTGTGTCATCCCCCAAGTCCCCAAACCTCACCTGTGTCACCATGACAGGTGGCATGCCATCACTCAGAGTCTGGCAGGAATAGGTGGGCTAACTGCCTAAGACTCTCCGCCTGTCCCACCCCATACCTCACCCCTCCATCCTGGCTGTATTTGTGCTCCTGCCACAACCAGGGCTGGCAATTGGAACCTTCTCATTAGACAAGCACGACAGACCCAGGCTGGGGACACACCACTGCGTACCCACATGCCAGTGGGCCACACCACCCAGACTGCTGCCCTGAAGGCAAGCCTGTCTTTGGTGACCCAGTCTGTCCTACTACCTCTGACCCCTCTAGAAAACGTCCCCGGCCCCTCGTGGCCTCTGCTCCACGGGAAAATGCTGGCACCGTCTCTCCCTTCCTCCTCTCCTCCAGCCACGCAGTCTCTTCTTTTAACCCATCTCCGTGGCTACCTCCCCCCAACCCCCATGAAATTAACTGCAGAAGCTGCCACAAGGTCCAGCCCTGCCTTATCAGCCACCTACCACATCCCATGGAACAGTTTGCATTGCAGCCACACTGGAGGGCGAGTCACCTCCCCAGAAACCTGCAGGGCCTGCCCGGTCTCCCGCTGAACTTCTGCTCGGGCTCTTACCTCTAGCTAGGATGCCTTTGCTGCCCTGGGGGCCAGTTGCTGACTGCCCATCCCAGATGCCTGCTCTGTGGGAAGCCCTCTTCGAGGCCCTGCTTGTCAGGGTCTCTCTGCATGACTGGCATCTGAGAGCAGATATACGCCTCCCAGGGTGGGGGCTGGGCTGCTTTGACTCCTGGTCCGGAGCCTGGCTCACAGTAGGTAGTAGATGCTCTGGATGCACATTGGGGATGGGATGGAATCTTGGGTCTAGGGAAGCGGAATGAATGGAAGAAAAAAAAAACCAGCATGTTGTGCTTTCCCGGGCAAGGAAGTGGGGGAGGGCAGGACCATGCAGAGTGTCTTGGAGCAAAGGACCAATGGCTGGGGAGGGAAAACGGGGGTGGGAGAGGGTGGGGGGAATGACTCTGCAGTCCCTTCTGGAATGAGAGTGGGCTGTGGGTCCTACCCCACTGCCTAACCGCCTCCCCCTGTTTGTAGAGGAAGGAACAGAACCAGGGACGAAGCAGCTGGGAAAGGTGCAGGAGTTCTTTTCCGCCTCTGGGGCTAGGAGCTGAGCAAAGTGGGTTCGAATCCCAGCTTGACCACTCAGCAGCTCTGTGGTAGGAGGGAGCTCTGCCCTTCCCCTCGCCCTTCCCAATGGAAAAAGTAGGGATCTGTGCCCTGTCCTCCCTGGCTCCATAACTAAATGGTGGCCCTTCAAGAAAGAGTTCCTAGTCTGGTCCCTCAGGGTCACCCAGAACCACCCAGCTGCCTCTAGGGTCTGGCGTGGGAAGCGCTGACACCCTACCCTGCCCCTCGGTGAGGGCAGACTCCTGGGGAGACACAGGTCTGTGGCTTCGGCGGCCCCAGATCCTCCCCAGGAAGGATGAGGTTAGTGGTTGAGTCCTAGCCACAAGGAGTTCCTGCTCACCCTGAAAAGGTCTTAACCTCAGCACCTCCCTTGTACCCAGCACTGTGGGCTGGCATCGACCGTCCGGTTGCTAGATGGGTGGGGGATAAACAAGCAGGAGGACCCCTTGGAATGAGGCCCTTCAGAGAAGTTGTGGTTACATGTTACCCAGCCCATTCTGACTCATAGCCACTCGGTTTTGCCAAGGCAGAACTGCCCAGGGGGGCAGAGTGCCAGATCGCTTTTCCACAGAGCAGTGGCTGGACCTCTCAGTTGGCAGCTGAAGGCCTAACCATTGCACCACCAGAACACCTCCCAAAGCCAACCCCGGGTGAGCGAATCGCAGGACCTGTTGGTTTGTAGGTGTTCTCTGTGGCTCCAGCGTGTGTCATTCTGAGATTCAGGATAGCACACTACCATCCCTTGCTCCGGGGTAGCATGAGAAGTGCTTTGGAGTCCGATGGTCACCGGTTTGAATCTCAGCACGGCCTCTTCTATCTGTGGGTGGCTCAGTTCTTCAAATCTCAGTTCTCTTCAAGCCAGAGGGGTGGGAGGTTGTCACGCAAGACCAGAGTGTCAGAGGCAGATACCTGGGTTCAAATCCCACCTCTTCCGCCTTCTCTCCTTGGGTAAGTTGCTCAAATCGTTGTCTCCACGGCTCCATCCATAAAATGCACACCTTGCCTCATAGGACTGAGGTGAGGCGAAATGAGACAGTTCCTACTTACGTGGCCCCGGGGAGGGGCGAATGGTTGCACACACTGAGCTGCTAACCGAAAGACTGACAGTTTAAGGATCATGCAGAGGTACCTCCGAGGAAGAAAGGCCTTTTTAAAAAAGCTATTTCTTAAAACTCAGCCTCTGGTACGCCTGGGGAGTCCATTTCTACAGGGGCCTCCAAAAACCGATGTGGGCTCCACAGCAGCTGGTAAAGACTTCCAGGAAGCCTACCTGGGAAACAGTAGAACTGGCACATGGGAAACACGAGGTCGATGTCCGTGGACCATTGTTGATTTTATTATCTGGGCAAAACTCTATGAAAAGCTCGATTAAGGAACTCTGGCGGCAACGTGACTCACAGACCTGGGCTGCAATGATGGGTTAAGACTACTTTGTTGTTGGGGGCCAGTACCCACTGTCAGAGACCCCACCCCAGCCTGCACCATCCTCCCTTGTTCTTATGTCTCAGCCCATTGTTGCTGCCACTGAGACACTTCTCCTTGCCAACGATCTTCCTCTCCCTGCCCCTCCACTTGGCCAAGCACCATGCCCTTCTCCCCGGCCTCCTTGCTCCTGACGGCATGCCCGCCGGGCGTGAGATGAAATCTTGCCATCCTTGCCTCTAAAGAGCTGAGTTCGATGAAGGCACATTCATCTCTAGGCCCAGACAGATTCATCAGTGCTCAGTAAATACCACTAAACCCACATCTTCATCCTTCAGCTCTGGCACCTGAACACCCAGAGAAGTTGGCTGACTGGAGCAAGGTCACACAGCTTCTGGCGCCTGGCTTCATGCCCAGGCTGGTCAGAACCCCAGGTGTCTGTCCACGCCCACCGGGCTCTGCCAGCAGAGATCTGCCACTTGGTGATTAAGACGTGACTTTGGTCGGATGACAAATGATGTTACGCAGATAATGAAGTTGGGAGGGAGGGGGGTGGACTGCTGCCCTTACCAAATTCCCCCCACAATGGTTAGAGGAGGAGGGGGGAAATGGGGATGCCCATAACCCAGCAAGAACCCACCAGAGACACCACCTCAAGAGGTGAGGTGAGGAAGACTGGAGTGGGGAAGAGGGGGAGGGAGAGGAAGAGGGAGGGAGGTAGCTGAGAAATTCCCCACACCAATTCTTTGCGATACGAGGTCTTGCGGGATGAGGACTCCCCAGGCTGCTGCTGGTAGTGACAAAGCAGATGGAGCAGGCCCTGGGGAGAAGCCAAACCTCTTTGCTGAGACAATGGTCCTCTCCCTCCTCCTGCCCTGGCCAGGGCGCCTGTCATACCCCGCCCACAGCAGCCATCGATCACCCCATCCAAGGACACAGCCACCGCCACCTGCCCCCTGCCCACACAAGCACAGACTCCTCTCTCTTTTCCCTCTGCACAATAGCCACAGCTATTCACTGGGGACAGTGATGGCTCAGTGGTCGAGTCCTCTTCTCCCATGCAGAGGACACCAGTTCAATTCCCAGCCAATGCACTTCGTGTGCACCTACCACCCATCTGTCAGGAGAGGCTCACATGTGGCTCGGATGCTGACCAGGTTCAGCTTAGCTTCCAGCTAAGACACCCCAGAAAGAAAGGCCTGGTGATCTCTTCCCAAAATTCAGCCAGTGAACACGCTAGGGCTCACAGCAGCCTGGTTCTCCAGCCTTCCCGGGATGGTGCAGGACCCCGCAGTGCTTGCTTCCATTGTGTTTAGAGTCTCCGTGAGTAGGGACCGATTGGGAACAACAGTGTGTGTAGGAAACACTTAATTAAGCAGCCTGGTGGCATAGTGGGTTATACGTTGGGCTGCTATCTGCACAGTCAGCAGTTCAAAACCACCAGCCATTCCTAAGGACAAAGATGAAGCATTCTATGCCCATAAAGATACAGGCTCAGAGGCTAAGCCCCGGTGGCGTAGTGGTTGTGCGCGAGACTGCGGCCCACTGGGACGGAGGTTCAATTCCAGCAGTGGGGCTGGGCTTCCTACTCCCACCGCCGGAGAGCAGTAATGCCCCCCCCCCCAAAAAAAAAGATGCAGGCTCAGAAACCCGCGAGAGAAGTTCTGCTCTGTTCTGTAGGGGCTACCTGGGTCAGAATTGACTGGATGGCAGTGACCTGTGAGTTTGCTGATGTACCGCTATACCTTTGAGAGCACACTGAAGACAGTGACTTGCCCAAGGTCACCCAGCTATCTCCCCTGTGCTCACTCATGTTTTCCCATCAACCAGAAAGCCAAGCCCACTGCTACTGCATTGATTCTGACTTATGGTGACCCTATGTAGTTTCTGAGACTGGAAAAAAAAATCTTCTTAATGTTTTGGGTGTTATTTTTTTCATTAGTTGGTTTATTTTTAACAATTTCACCCACACAATGTACAGCTCATACACTTCAATCATTCAATCATCAGAGCCGTGCCTACATAAAAGCATTGATGAGGATGACACAGGCCTGGAATGCTTAATTCACCTCAAGGACGCCTAACAACAGCCTGTCACAATACTGCTGAGTACTGGCGGCAGACCCTGCAGTACCCCCCAGCCTCCCAGGCTGCGGTGCCAGACCAAGGGAGAATGAACCATCTTTATTTGTAAAGGAGCTTAATCTACGGGTTGCAGAAATGGCGGTGGAAGAATTTCAAACAGGCAAAGAGCAAGGGATCCGATGTGTTCTCCTGGCCAAAGGGAGGGCATACCAGAAAACCAGATCCCCAGCTAACTCACGATGTGTTCAGAGTCCGCGGCTACCTAAAGGGTGGTCGGTTCGAAGCCATGCGGTGGCTCTTCCGGAGAAAGATCTGGTAGGCTGCTTCTGTAAAGATCATAGCCTCGAAACCCCGAGGGGAGAGCTCGGCTTTGGTAAGTCGCCTGCAGAAACCTGACAGCATACACATTTGTCGTCGTCACGATTCTTGGCGACCTCATGCATTGCAGAAGGAAGCATGGCCCGTTCCTTCCTGTGGCCCCGCCGTGGTCCTGCCTCCTCCGGGGGAGTCCACCCTCAGATTCAGAGGCTCATCTTGCAGTCTTATCCTGGACAATATGCTGCTACAGTCCAGAGGTGGTCACGAGCTGATTTTTGGAAATGGATCGCCGGGCTGTCTTCCTACTCTCTTGGCCTGGAATCGGCGCGGGATCTACCTGCTACGCCTGAGCCTGCTGGTTGGGGTTTGAATTACGGATGGCTTGGCTGCCAGCATCACAGCAAGACCCCAGTCGCCACCGAGCAGCAAGTGACAGGTGGTTGACCGTTAGTTCTTCTCTTTTTCGGAGCTTCTTTGACTCTTTATTGGCTTCCCTCGCATCCAAGCACTCCTCTGTAGCGGCCAGGAAAAGCCTCGGCTACCGGGGAGCTGAGTCTGTGTTGACTTTAGCAGAGGATACAGGAAAATGCCGATTCTTTTGACTATGACTTTCAAACTTGCTTTTGTTTTTGTTTTGTTTTGTTTTGTTTTTTTTTGGGGGGGGGGCATCACTGCTCTCCGGTGGTGGGAGTAGGAGGCCCAGCCCCACTGCTGGAATTGAACCTCCGTCCCAGTGGGCCGCAGTCCCGCGCACAACCACTACGCCACCAGGGCTCAGCCCTCAAACTTGCTTTAAAATGATTTCTAAACCGTGACATTAGAGACCAGGGCTTCCCAAACCCCTGAAGCATCTCTCCTGCAGCCAGTGCCTCATGTTGGTCCCTTTCACATAGAGAAGGCACAGGGCCAGAGAGAGGCTTGAATGCCCTTGATCTCCTGGTGGGCCTGGCTCACAGCCTGGACTGGGCACTATAAGCCCTCTGCTTCCCCCTAGCATCAAAATGATCTTAGTCTAGCCCCCTCCGGCAGTCCTGCCTCCCCAATTCACTCTACAATGGGGAAGCCGCTGAGCCAGGCAGGACGTTGGCCCCACAGCTTACTGGGATGCCCCAGCCCCACAGTTGTCTACCAGGAAACCAGGAGCGGGGACAGCGGTACCCCCCTTCCCCCCAGAACATCCTGTTACCCCCACATCCTGCATGAATGCCTGGGGCGCCAGGGCTTTGGAATCAAAGCAGGCTCCAGTCTTGATTAATCACCTTCCTTTGCAGAGGATGCTGTTCCCCACGCCTCCTGGGTGCACACAGCTGGGTTCCAAGGCCTGTGTCTCAGCACGGGGTGGGGTGGGGGGCATGAGACAGGCCACATTCCTGTCCCCTCCTGGGCTTCCTTGCCCAGCCAGCCCCTGAGAGCACTGAGGACGGAGAGGATGGGGATGAAGCCGAGTGTGGGCAAGGGAGACTGGACGGGGCTGTGTCCCTGGTGCTGGAGCCAGATCTTGCCCTGAGCTTTGCCAGCCCCTGCAGGGACCCCAAGCCGTGGTTTGTGGGCCCAGAGCCTCCGTTTCCTTATTATAGAAATTCGGGGAACTCTGCCCGCAGGGCTGCAGGGAGAAGGCCATCAGGCAGGTAACGGGGAGCCGCCTGGGG
>PVJH01018731.1:29986-44528 GCA_004026705.1 Nesogale talazaci
GGGCACAGGGAGTCGCATGCCCTCCCCCAGGACACCGGGGATGCCGGGAGGGGAGCACTTTCCAGGCAGAGGAACCACTTGAGAACCGGCAGAGTTGTGAATGGTGAGGTGCATTCAGGCCGGGGCTGGCTCCTGTGGCTGAGGGGAGGATGTGTTTGTTCAGGCTACACATGCAAGTTGAGGCCACGTTATGCTAGGCTGTGAGTGGTAAGAGGCGGAGGCTGTAAATGGCGACCTGAGCAGGTGCTAAGGAACCATGGAACATCTGCATCAGGTGGCATTGTGGGCTGGGGCTGGAGACCAGACGGTGCTAATGAGGGCTGGGGGAAGGGTGGGTGTACGCTCTCAATCCCCTCTTTTTTTGGGGGGGGGGCATCACTGCACTCCGGTGGTGGGAGTAGGAGGCCCAGCCCCACTGCTGGAATTGAACCTCTGTCCCAGTGGGCCGCAGTCCCGCGCACAACCACTACGCCACCGGGGCTCAGCCCCCCAATCCCCTCTTCCTCTGCCCAGCAACCTTGGCTCCTGGGGCACAAAGGGTGAGAGGGAACACGAACGGGGCAGGGTTGGGTTCTGGGCATGACAAATGGCCCCTCCTTGGCCCGAGAAAGACGTAGGTGAGAGGGGGTTGTCGGTTGTGTAGACAGGGTAGTGATGTGATTCAGATGGGGTTGAACTGGAGGTGGGCTGTGTCCTGTCCACGGGAAGGCCAGTCTTTCCCAAATGGGAGACACTGCCCCCTGGGGTGGACACAGCAAAACTCATGCTTACGCTTGATCCTGGATCACAGGATGGAGGGCAGGTGTTTCGTTGCCAGCGGGGCACTGAGTGATATTTTTTTTCTGAAGGGGTGTAGACCCTGTGCGTCTACACCTGTGCGTCTACCCTGTAGACCCTGTGCGTGACCTCAGAGACCCTGGAGTTACAAGTGATCCCCGCCTCTCTTCCCTGCTATGGCTGATGCCCTGTCCCTCCTCCCTGCAGGGCAGGGCTGGTGGGCAGGAGTCTGTTCACCAGCGAGAAGCCTCGGGTTCTCTTTGCAGCTAGGAGCGACCTGTGGGCTTCAGTGTCCCGGCAGGAAAGGGGGGCAGGTAGTGCCAGCAGCATCCGGTGTAGCCTCCTGCCTCTCCCCATCGCAGGGAGAAGAGGGTGCAGCCCGGCTCTTCTCAAGCTGCACATCAGCCTGGAGACACCGCAGCTCACTGGGGACCTGGAAACCAAGGTTTAGGCATCTCCTCTTCCACCAACTCTGCAGAGCTGAACAATGCTTGACTGACAGGCCTTTCAAGCCGGCCCTCCTCCCACCGGGCTGTCTGTGAGCCCCAGCTCAGGTCCAGCTGCTCTGAGAGGCCTCTGCCTTCCTCGTTATGGAGAGGCCGGAGGGAGGCCGGTGGGCAGGAACCTGCTGCCGCCTGGGGCGAGGTGCATGTGAACCAGGATTGAATATGGCGGAGGGGGGGTGAGGGGGGAGAAGGTGGAGTGGGGGAGGGGGGCGCAGAGTGCAAGAGGATGCTCCACAGCCTGGCCTGATGTTCCCCACTCCACACCTAGGCTCACCCAGCCAATGCAGGCCCCACCATTATAGAGAAAGAGGGGAAATGGGACCTCAGAGGCTCTTTCCCAGACTGGCTGGGGAGTGGGGGGCCAACCAGATAGCTGCCCTGCTTTATTACCCCTCCCACCCTTTGGGGTGGTCAGCCTGGTCAGAAGGGGTGGGGGAGCTACCCCCCTACCCCTTTTGTCTGTTCTCCAGAAGCTGCTCTGTGTTGAGTTGGCCCAGAGGGCCCACCCAGAGCCCCTCACTCAGGGCTGGCTACAGGCAAATATCCTGCTGCCAGCCAGGGCAGGGGGAAGGGCCTTCGGGGAGCTGAGAACCACCCAGGAGGGGGCCTCACCAGGAATCCTCAGTGCTGTGCAATTAGATGGCCACCCATCACAAAGAAACAGTGGTGGAAGCAACTTTGCAAGCCTCGTGGAGTCCAAGGGAACCCGCACCATAGACATCCAATCAGCCTTGCTAACCTGGGGCCAAGCCTGTGCAGTGAGGCTGGGGCTGTGGGTCAGAGAGTGGGGGTCTCCACAGTTCAGTAAGCACCCTGACTGCCTCCTCCCAGGCTGGGGTCGTCTGGGCCATCCAGGGGTCAGTTTCCTCCTGTGTGGGGTCAGAGCAGTGGGCCCCTACTTTGCATGGGCAGAGGAGGTCCTGAGGGTAGGTCTCTGAGGTTGTCCTCAAAGTCACCCCCATCCTCTCACTGTGTTGCCAGGCCCCACCCCCTCTGAAGCTCTGGAGGAAGGGAGGGAGGGATGGAGGGAGGGAGGGAGGAAGGGAGGGGAGGAGGGAGGGAGGAACCACACTCACTTGGGGGAAGTGACTTGAGGCTGATGGACAGATGGAAGGGGATGAGAGCAGCGCTGTGCTGTCCTGGACCACAGCGATGGGGCGTGGGGGGGATGGGGTGGGGTCAGACGCACAGGCTGGCAGAGCCCTGAGACGCCCTTACTGAGGATTGCTCAGCCTCTCTGGGCCTCAGTCTTCTCTTTAGAAAACTAAGGGCCCTAACAGGACCCGCTTCAGAGAACCAGTGCAAGAACGAGCCCACTGCCATCCCACTCATAGTGATCATCTTTACAAAAGCAGACTGCCACCTCTTTCTTCCGCTGAACAGCTGGTGGGCTCGAACCCCTGACCTTTGTCACCCCACTTTGTCACCCAGCCTCGAGACGCCTGGGGGGCCGCTCTGCTCTCTTCTGTGAAGTCCCTGTGACTTAGAATCAACTTGACAACAGTGAGTTTGGAAGCTTAGGCCGCCATCTTTTTCTACTGCTGAGCAGCTCGTGGGTTTGAACCACTGACTCACAATAAGCACCCAAGTACAAAAGCTCGCTGCCCCTGGGTCGATTCTGACGGACAGCGACCCTGGACAGAGGAGCGCTGCCCCTGTGACCTGCTGAGACTGGAACTCCTTGTGAGAGTCGAAAGCCTCATCTCTCTCCGTTGGAACAGCTGGTGGTCTTGAACTGCGGGCCTTGTGGTTAACAGCCCAATGTTTGGCCCACTGCGCAATCGGGAGGCTGCTTGGGCAGACTTGCCGCCGCTGAGTGGGTGCCGACTCGTCTCGACACCCGGTGGCTTTCCGAGACTGTCACCATTTACCAGACGAGAAAGGCCTGTCTTTCTCCCGTGGAACTTGCTGGTGGCTCCGAAGTGCCAACCCTGTGGATCACAGCACAGGTGGTGCAGTGGTTGCGGGTTGGGCTGCGGTCCGCGAGGTCGGCAGTTCCAAACCACCCACGACAACCTGGGAGGACAGTCTTAGAAGCCCACAGGGGCATCGCTGTGAGTCAGCAGGGACCAGAGGGCCGTTTGCGGAAAGGCTAAGTGACACAGACTCACATCGGGACTTACCAGGCAGGAGTTCTGGCGTACCGCAGGGGCTCAACCTCTCTGGTCCCATTTGTGAAGTGTAGGCTTTTGGTAGAGCCCCCAGACCCAGAGGGGTGTTGCTGAACCCCTCCATGTGGAGTACTTGGCAAAAGAGAGAGGTTTATACAGAGAAAGGACTTAGAGATGGGTCTGGAACCCGGATGTGGCTTGAACTCTTTGGGGTGGGGGTTCCCAACTCCAGGAATGGTACTGTAGCAGACCCCACCCCTGGGGGCTCTCGGTTGGGCTCTGTCTTATTCAACAGAGGGTCTTTATTTCTGTCCTTCACCCACTAGACACAGTATCATGTCACGTGTAGGGGAGGGGGTCAATTGGGACAACCAGAAACGTCTCCAGATACTCCCAGATATTCCCTGAGGACAAAATTCCCCTTACATCCCATAAGAAACACCATGATGTAGGGACTCGAGGTGGGGAAGGGAAGAAGGCTTCACAGTGCTGCTCTTCCTGCAGGAAGGAGGCCATGGCCAGGCCCCCCGGGACCCATGCCACCCCCATGCTCCTCTTCGCCTTCCTGTTGCTGCTGGAGCTCAGCCCCACAGGCTCCTTGGCCCCTGGGACCCCCGCAAGAAGCCTCCCGGAGAATCACATCGGCCTCCCTCATCCAGCCCTCTGGAAACCTCAGGCCAGCCACCACCGCCGCCGGGGCCTGGGCAAGAAGGCACGGGGTCCAGGCATGCCTGGCCGGGCCCGGGATGGGACTGTGGTCCCCACCACCAGGCAGGCCTCCAGGCTGCCCGATGCAGGGGCCCTGTTGCCTGGGCAGAGTCCTGCAGGCCTGCTGCAAGACGAGAACCTGTTCCTGGGGCTGGCGCTGCCTGAGAAGGAGAACCGGTCCCCAGGGCTGCAGAGGACGAAGAAGCACAAGCGACGCAGGGACAGGCTGAAGGTGCACCCAGGTACTGGAGGCCGCCAGCAAGGCGGGGGCTCCAGGCAGGGGAGGGAGGTGTCTGAGGGGTACAGAGCCTGCAGTTGGGGTCACCCAGAGAGGTAAGGGGGTCCACTAGAGTCAGAGGAGCTAGTGAGAGGAGGGGTGGGGACAAGGACAATGTGCCCATGGAGGCTCCACCTGATCAGGAAGTTCCGCACTAAATCCATGGGACCACAAGTCCTGAGTGGGAGTCCCGGGTAGCTCCTATGGTTGGTATGCTCCACTGCTGACCCAGAGCAGGGACTCAGGCTAGACTCTCCATCCGCTCAGAGACACCTCAGAAGAAAGAGCTGACAATCTGCTTTCCCAAACACCAGTCCTTGAAAAGCCTGTGGATCCAGATCTCCTTCCCCAGACAAGCTGTCGCCTTGACCCTGGGATCAGTCCTGGGTCGCGATGGAACTCTTTGGGGCCCTGCAAGCACACCGCAGCCCCACCCCAGCCCTCAGAGCAGTCGCTCCCCGCACCTTCTGAGCAGAGCCGGGGAGACAAGGCCGGGTGCCAGTCCTGGCTCCATCGCTTATGAGCAGAGTGGCCTTGGACGAGTCACCTTTCTCCCATCCAAGCACTAATCAGGCCCGACCCTGCTTAGCTTCCGAGATCAGACGAGATCGGGCCACTCAGGGTGGTATGGCCTTGGACGGACCAGTCACCTTTCTATTCCTGTTTCGCCCTCTGCTCAATAAGGGTCTTGGGCTCCCATGCCCGCCATGTAAATCCAGAGACTTGATATGCCCGGCACTTGCATCGCCACCGAGCCCACGGCAGCGGGCTCCCCAATGAGCGGGAGCTGCGCTGTCCAGCCCACAGAGAGCCCAAAAAGTGCCCCCAGCCCTTGCCACACCCTTACCATCCCTGTGAGTTGTCTGGCCTCCCACTACAGTAGGACTGGCCCTTGCTGGGAGACTCAAGACAAGCAGGTTGGGACCCCAGACTGATAGCAGAAGGAACAGGATAAGCACAAGGGTCCTGACGACCCCTTTCTACTCTCTGGAATTCATTCCTGCAAGGGGCGGGGTGGGGGGGTACCATGCCCCAGCCGGCCCAACCAACCTGGGAGCCAGAGAGAACCAAGGCAGAGTGAGCCTGGGGCCTCCAACCCTCTCAATGCCCCATTGTTCCTGCCCTCTGATGCTGCACACCCTCTCCTTGCCCCGTTAGTGGTGAAGGATATTGACTTAGACTGGGCGTCCTTGAACTACACCCCGAGGGCCACATGCAGCCTCCAAGGACATTTATCTGACCCGCTGGGTGTTTTTGCCACCACTTCCTTCCTGCTTAACAACCAACTCATCCCAAGCCCGCAGTGAATTTGTTCATAGTTTTTTGTTTTGTTTTTTTTAATTTTTTAGGCATCACTGCTCTCTGGTGGGAGTGGGAGCCCCAGCCTTGCTGCGCTGGATTTGAACTGCCAAGCCAGTCGGCTGCAGTCCCGCACTCAACCACTATGTTATTGGGGCTCAGCCCTGTTTGTTTGTTTGTTTTTTAAGTAATTTTATTGAAGGCTCTTACGGCTCTTATCACATTTTTGTTTTGTTTTGTTTTGGGGGGGGGCATCACTGCCCTCTGGTGGTCCTGGGAGTTACCCAGTGCTGCTCCTGAGAGCCACTGCTTGATCTGAACCGCCAAGCCCGCAGACCGCAGTCTCACACTCAACCACTTACGCCACCAGAGCTCAGCCCTCTTATAAGATTTTATATGTCAATTGTATCAAGCATATTTGTACATATGTTGCCATCATTTCCAAAACATTTTTACTTGAGCCCTCACTATAAGCTTTTTTTTTTGTAAATCATTTCACTGGGGGCTCATACAACCCCTCTCACGATCAATGCATACGTCAATTGTATGCAGATCACATGTGCACACTTGTCGCCATCATCATTCTTGAAGCATCCTCCTTCTACCTAGGCTCCCCATACCAGCTCCCCATATTTCCCTTCCCTCCCTACACCCCCTCCCATTTGAACCTGTAATAATGTATAAATCGTCATTATTTTGTCATCATACACTACATATGACCTCCTCTCTGGGGTACAAACAACGGGGAAGTGGGTGAAGGGACACATCAGACAGTGTATGATGACATAGTTTGCTTTTGTTTAAAAACTATAGTCCAGCCCGCCAACGGTCTGAGGGACCCCTGTTTAAAAAGCTTGAAGACCCCCGCCTTAGACGTCTGGCTGCAAATCCAGGCTCAGCTCCCCACTAACGGTGTCCCAGGCAAGCCGCCTCACCGTTGGGAGCTTCAGTTTCCTCTCCCGTAGATGAGGCTGCCGGGAGCACCCACCTGGTATCCATCTAAGGATGGTTTGTTGAGCTCTTGGGACGCCGCACACAGCAGGTGCTGCCTAATGGACGGGCTGGAGAAGATCCCTGCAGAGGGACCCCCACGCCTGTACGTGAGAACAGCTGTGTTCACTTCCCGGCCTTCTCAAAGTCCACTGCTCACCCCTCTAAATCACATCACTCCCTACGGGAACCTTCCCCCCTCCAGAGAGTCTCCCACGGTTACTCCCGCCAGCTCCCTGGGTGGCACATGCACCCACGGCACCCAGCCTGCTCCATCATGGACTTATGGGGATGCTGCTTCGTAAGGAGAAGCTCTGGTGCGTCTCCCAGGCCATGCTGCCTCTCAAGGGCCCCACCTGGTCACCTCCCCAAGAGGCAGATCCTGGGATATCTGCTGAGTCCAGGGACACCTAGTAGTCCTCAGGTCCATCCCCACCCCAGGTCTACAGTTGGAAGTGTGGACGCTTCTGTGGGCAGACAGAGCCTCCATGCCTCCTGCTCCGTGTCGTAGGCCGCGCCCTGGTCCGAGGCCCCAGCTCTCTGATGAAGAAGGCCGACTTCCTCACCGAAGACCAGCTGCGGGATGCCACCCTGGAGGAGTCGTCCACTAGCCTGGCCCCCACCATGCTCTTCCTGACCACCCTGGAGGCGGCACCTGCCACCGAAGAGTCTGTTGTCTTGCCTGTCACCTCTCTGCAGCCCCAGGTAAGGAACCCCAGCACAGCCTCAGAGCTGGAGGTGGCCTTGAGCCTGCTTAGTGTGTTTAGGGACCCTGGGGCATAGATGGAGGAGCTCTGATGGCGTCCTGGTGACGCGTGGGGCTGCTACACGCAAGGTCCTCAGTTTGAAACCACCAGTTTCTCCGAGTAGAAAGATAGGTCTTTCTGCTCCTCTAAAGAGTTACAGTCTGCTGAGCCCTGGTGGCGCAGTGGTTGTGTGCAGGACTGCAGCCCACAGGGTTGACGGTTCAAATCCAGCAGCAGCTCTCCAGGAGCAGGGCTGGGCTTCCTACTCCCACCAGGGCAGTGATGGGAGTGTGTGTGTGTGTGTGTGTGGAAGAGTTACAGTCTAAAACAAACAAAAGAAGAGTGTCTCAGAAACTCTTGCAGGCAGTTCTGTCCTGTCCTACAGGGGCCCTAAGAGCCAGCATCTCCCCTATGGCAGTACTGTTTGTTTGGGGTTTGGGGTACAGACAGGGTTGTGGAAGAGACGGTCAAGATCCCCAGGTCTAAACTGAAGCCAGGTCCCCTTGTGTGTTCAGTGCCAGCCCTGGCAGACGGGTCACTGCAGTCTGAGACGGGGCTGCACTGCCGAGCCCTCAGTCTAGGCACAGCCAAGGAGGCCAGGGCCAACCCAGCTGGCAGCAGCTGAGGGCCCCAGGGGATAGCTGTCTGCTCCAGGAAAGCGAGGCGACGGATTCAGAAGACCCTACAAAGGGCTTCCAAAAGTAGACATCTGCAGGGCAGACGCCTCGTCTTTCTCCTGAGGAGTGCCAGCAGGATTTGAACCTCCGACCTGATGATGTCGTGGTCCAACACCTAACCCCCAGGGTCACCAGAGTCCTTGAGGTCACGTGAGCCACTGGAAACCTTCATGAGCACGAAGGCGTCCCTATGGGATGAGCTGCCCACCACGAGGCCAGCAGTTCCAGACCACCAGCCATTCCTGGGGAGAAGAGTGAGGTTTTCCGCTTCCCTGAAGAGTCACATCTTAGAAACCCACGGCGGCAGGTCTGCCCTGTCCTGTAGGCTGGCTCGGAGTTGGCATCCACTCAATGGCAGTGGGGCTGGTCTGGTGGGAATGGACGCGTCAACTCGTCTGCTTCCGGCCTTCTCTAAAGGCGTCTGGCGAGTGAGGAAGTGCATGGTGTGGCTCCGGCCCTGACTGTTGGCCACTCTGTTGCTGCAGTTGCCGCTGCGGTTGCGCGGGGTGACCCCCGCGTCTCACAGCAGGAAGCCCTTCCAGGGCTTGTGCCAGTCCATTATCATGGCCACTGTGCATTTTGGGTGACTCACCTTCCAGTGCTGCAGGAGGCAACACCCCTCAATCTGCAGCGCGGACATTGGTGTGCTCAGTAGGCCTTTCTTCCTAGTCCATGTGAGTCTGGGAGTATCTCAGAGTCCTGCCTGCCGCAAGTGAGCCTGCTGGTGTGTGCAATGCGGTGGCCTGGCTTCCAGCCTCACAGCAACACACAAGCCACCTCAGGATTGCCTCCCCACAGAGGGGTGGGGGCCTGGTGAATCCACAGAAGGGCTTACAGGAGCTAATTGTGCTGCCTGTGGGACTCTGAATGGATTCAAGCAAAATCCTTACAAGGACCAAGGCGAAGAGCATTCTAGGACTAAGACCGTTTTCTCTTGGAGCAGCCACTCCTGGCTCCCACACCAATTTGAGAGGATGCTAACAGCTACAGCCGTGGGTCTTTATCTTGCTCTTGGCTTCAGCTCAGCCCCCAAAGCCTTCTTCTTAGGGACCCAGCCTTTGAAGAGACTGTGACTGCCCACATTCCGCTGTGAGCAGGTGGCTGTGTGCAGAGCCAGCCAAACCTCTGGTCCTCAACATTCTGTGACTGTTTGATGGGGCTGTGTGTTAGTCTGGGTAGACTAGAGACACCAATTCATAGACACACATGTATAAAAGAGAGACTTTTATGTAAAAGGTCATTGTACAGTAAGAAAGCATCCCAGCCCAGTCCAGTTCAAGGTCATAAGTCCGATATTAGCCCACATATCTGATACCAATCCATAAATCCTCTTCAGACTCACGAAGCACATGCAATGACATTAGGACAATCACAGGCCAGTGCATGCATAGTCTCGTGTATACAGTGGCGTTGTAAACATCTCAGCGCTGGCAGGGGTCTCCCGTGACTCCTCCAGTTTCCAGGGCTCAGGGTCTATCAGCACGCTGCCATGTGTCTGGTCAGCTGCAATGTCTCCCAGGGAGAGGACCGAGAGAGATGGTGTACCCTGCCTCCAAGAGGAATGACCACACTTCATAGAATTCTCAGGAGAAGGCCCTACCCACACAGAGATCTCATTGGCTACCTCCAGGTTGAAAGACCAGCCTCCCTCCCTACACTCTTAATCCTCAAATTGACACCAGGTGAGGTGACTGCCACAGGCTGTCTGAAGAGTTGGTCCTGATTGTGGCCTCGGGGCACCAGGAGGGCTGGAAACTTCTGACAGAGAGAAGACGGCCAGAGAGGCGAGCAGCTGGGCGTGTCCAAACTCCCCCACGTGGAGTCAGAAACCTTGAGCAGCAAGCTTGCTTCCCAGTCCAGAGGGTGTCTTCCCCACCCCACCTTCCAGAGGGGCTGGGGAGGATTTCTCTGGGACTCCCTATGTTCAGGTGGCATGGGGGGGGGGGGGTGGCCCCTGCTCACGAGGACAGACACCAGCCAAGTGGCTACTGGAGCCCATGGGAGCCTCAAGTGGCCAGCCATGTCCTGTGAGCTGGGATTCCACGCTGCGAGGAGAGCCCCTACTCTTCACTCTGACCCCCACTCCATAGCTCCAGGTCGCCTACTCCACACCCCTTTCTGCAGGTGCAGCCCCGGCCCGATGGGGAGGTGATGCCCACACTGGACATGGCCTTGTTCGACTGGACCGATTACGAAGACTTAAAACCTGACGTGTGGCCCTCTGCCAAGAAGAGAGGTATGCCCACCCACCGTGACACCCCGGTGCTGAGTTCCCCGGCTCTGGGGGTTCTGGCTGTCCTGTGGTTGTTCAAAGTCAAATCTGAACGCGTCTCCCCCGACAGCCAAAATGGAAATGGTCTGTATCGCTTGCTCTTGCAGTTAGCGGCACCACCCTCATGAAGGTTTCCACGACAGAGCCCACTGTTGCCCTCACCATGCCGCCCCCCTCCATGAGCGTCTTCCTCTTTATTGACGGTCTTCCGCCAGGGACTGCTCTCTCCTGATAGCATGCCCAAAGTCGGCAGAGACAAAGCCCTACCATCCTCACTGTGAAGGAGCCTTCTGGCTGTACTTCTTCCCAGACAGCTTTGTTCCTCCATCCGGCAGTCCCTGGGTTAACCAACGTCCCTTACCAACCCCATCATTCCGATGCACCAATTCCTCTGTAGTCTTCCTCATTCATTGACCGACACTCACAGGCAGGTGGGGTGTTTGAAAAGATAAATCATGATTTGTCTCAGGTGAACCGTGGTCTGCCAAGTCCGCTGCCAAGGTCTTCCTTGTTTCATCCAGCTTCTCAGCTGACGTGCTAAACACACGGATTGAGAAAACCTAACGAAAAGACACCATCCTTAGGGCTGAGCCCCGGTGGCGTAGTGGTTGTGCGTGGGACTGCGACCCACTGGGTTGGAGGTTCAATTCCAGCTCCACGGAGCAAAGGCTGGGCCTCCTACTCCCACCACCAGAGGGCAGCGATGCCTTAAAAAAAAAAAAAAAGAATCCCTTCCAGTTGACTCGCCAAGTCGCAGTCTCCCAAATTTCTTGGCAGAGACGAGTGAATACATTCAGGGTTTCAGCCATTTTTTGAAACATCTCAGTTGGTGTCCTATCCACTCCTGAAAACTTGTTTATTCTTCAGTGCAGCTTGGACTCTGTCTATCAGCATCACCAGTTCCTCATCATGTGCTGCCTCCCGAAGTGGCTGGACATCAGTCAGGTCTTTTCGGCGCAGTGACTCTGTGTATTCCTTCCATCTTCTTTTGATGTTTCCTGTCTCATTCATTTTCTTGCCCATAGAATCCTTCAATATTGCAATGGAAGGCTTGAGAGATTTCCCCCCCTCTGTCCTTTCAGCTTGAGAAACGCTGAATGTGGTTTGTGTCTTTAATGTGTTGTCATATTTTAATTTTCTAGCTTCAGGTTTTGGCTCCTTTCATTGTATGGTCATCTAGCTTCTGGTGCGACCCTCAGAGATCTTCTGTTCGACTCTTTTTTTTTTTATTAAGTCATTTTGTTGAGGCTCACACAGCTGTTATCACAATCCAGACATCCATCCATTGTCTCAAGCACATTTGTTCCTATGGTACCATCATCGTTTTCAAAGCATTTTCTTTCTGCTTGAGTCTGTGGTTTTTCCACTCTTTGTTCTGGGGAGGGGGCATCACTGCCCTCTGGTGGTGGGAGTAGGAGGCCCAGTCTTTGCTCCCGCAGTGCTGCTGCTGAAATTGAACCTCCAACCCAGTGGGCCGCAGTCCCACGCACAACCACTACGCCACCGGGGCTCAGCCCTGTTCGACTCCTTTACATCATGCTCCTTCCTTTGGCTTTTGCTGAGCAAGACAAAAGATCCAATGCTTATGATAAGGCAAACACTTCCCATCTACCTTCTCATTTCATGCCGAAAAATACAACTGCTAGGTGAGTTGCTTGTGTGTTGTTATTGTTGTCCGTTCTGACTCATCGTGACGCTCTGTACTACAGAACCGAGTGCTGCCTGGTCCCGTGCCAGCCTCCTTCACAATCCCCCTTAGGCTTGAGCCCACCGAGGCAGCCACTGTGTCCACCCTCCTCCTCAAAGTCTTCCCCTTCTTCGCTGCCCACTGCCCCCTCAGAGAAGAGGAAGGGCAGAGAGGGGGAGCATGCCTGGCGCAGAGCTGGATGGGACAGTGAGGGTCTGCGTGATTCACCCCTCCGCTGTGCTGGCCTCTGACTCTGGTACCACATCTCCTTGTCCCCAGACAAACACCGGGGTCAGCTCTTCAACGACGGCAACGAAACATCGCCTGCTGAAGGGGAACCGTGTGACCATCACCAAGACTGCCTACCAGGTACCCACCCACCTCGCCAGGGGCACCGAGACACCAAGACGGGTCCCAGACTCCCTGGACCCTAACGGACGATAATAATCACACCAGTTACCACTTGGACGGTATGGTCCGTTAAAACGCTCAGCTGCTAGGCAAAGGTTTGTGTCCCCCCGAGGTGTGTCAGAAGAGAGGCGTGCTGATCCACTTGGTGGAAGGCAGCCCTTGGGAAGCCCGTGGAGCACAGCCTCACTCTGAGGCACCTGGGGTCGCCGGGAGTCAGTGGACTAGTGGCAGCGAGTTCGCACTTGCGGAGAGACACCCGCATACACTGCTTTGTGTCATCCTCACAGCCCCCCACCCCCCCAGGGAAAGGGACACTGTTATCCCGGATCAGGCGAGGAGATGGGGAGCCCCAGAAAAGCTAGGCGTCTCGTCTGAGCTCACACCGCTAGGAAGGGGCTTAGTCTTTGCCGAGCGCTGCCTGCCGTCCCACGGCCCTTCTCTTGACCGCTTCCTCTGAGGGCCTGGCAGGCATGGGTCTGTCCTTGTTCCCTGCAATTCTGGAGTGCTGGTTGGTTGCAGCCATCACTGAAGACAAGGGCCTGAGGCTTTGATCAATGTATGCCTTGCCCTGCTGGTCCTTGTTGGGTCCGGTGGGGCCTCTGAGAAGCGTGGCGTGAGATGGAGATTAAAATGCAGGAGGCTTACTTTGGGGGATGGAGAAATTGCTTCAGAAAGGTAAGAGGAAGAAAGCCGCCCCCCTGAGAAATCTTCAGGTCGGAATTCAAAAGTCTGGACCAGCGCTAAGGGGGCGCTCCAGAGCAGAGGAGAGGCACCTGCCCACACACGTCCATGGGGCGGAGTCTGAGCCAGCCCCCAAGGGGGCGTTCCAGAGGAGAGGCACGCCCACACGCGTCAGTGGGGCGGGGTCTCAGCCAACCCAAAGTGGGCGCCTCTGAGCAGAGCCTGCCCCTTGGGAGAGGCACGCCCATAGGAGTGTCGCTCACTGCCTGGCCTGCCAGAGGAGTAACCTCAACTTGAAAGCTAAGGAGATCCAGTTAGCAGCTGGCAGCCCTGCGGGAACTGTCCTCTGCCCTAGGGAGCAGCCAATGCAGCCCCATGGGAAGCCGAATGGGTAAACACACACACACACACACACACACACACACACACACACCCCACCTTTACCCCACCCCCACCCCGACTCCTACACCAGTTCCTTCCCCACCAATCCACAAGTGCAGCAACCAGAACCAGGCTGTCCTCTCCTCTGCCAAGGCGTTTCATTCACTCCAGGGTCCTCGGGGCTGGGGCTAGGTGCAGATGGTTCAGCACTGGACTGCAACCCACACCCACGCAGAGGGGCCTGGGAAAGACCATGTTCACTGAGGAGTGAAAACAGGCAGCCCCGGGGCTCCCTGAACACCGGGCTCTGAGATCTGGCTCCTGGCTGGGTGAGGCTGGCCTCCCTCCCCGACCTCCCTGGGCCTCATCTCCTATCTGTCCAAAGAGAGCCTTTGGGCCAACCCCCCTGAAGCCCCTCCCGGATTCCAGCCCACGCCTCAGGAGGTGGTCCCGCCTGTCTTCGCTGCCCATGGATCCACCGATTGCCCCCCTGGGGCAGCTGGGGTCTCTGTCCCTCTGCCACAGGGGACCAGGTGTTGGGTAGCAGGGAGGGGGTCTGCCTCGGGTGTCTGACCAAGGGGGCTCGCTGTGTCGCAGGCAGCTGCTGTGACCTTCGGGAACACATCTGCACGCCCCACAACCGAGGTCTCAACAACAAATGCTTCGACGACTGCATGTGCACGGAAGGTGAGGTGTCTGGCTGGGGCTTCCCCGGGCTCTGGGACCACCGAGCCTCCTGGTTTCTGGACGCAGTTCTGCAGGAGTGTCTGGGGGCGGTGGGGAGGGGGGGGTGTTGAGATTTCCTGGCAGAGGGAGGCCTGGCAGGCTTGACGTGAGAGGGGGTGGGAGAGCCCCTGGGGAGCTCGAGACATGAGCAAGAGCAGCCTCGCCCGCTGTCTCCACAGTCTGGGAACTCGTTTAGCCCCGATCCCTGGCAAGGCTTCTCCCATTTGCTTTTCTCACCTCTCGAAATACAAGCTGGTCTGCCGTCCTGAGATCTGAAGGCGCAGAAGAGAGTA
>PVJH01018732.1:0-44496 GCA_004026705.1 Nesogale talazaci
AGAACAGTTCTTCTCTGTCATCTAGTGTACTGTGAGTTTGTGAGGTTTTCCCCCAGATATTCACAACGTTGTTCATATGTGAATTATTGACGCCTATGAATATGTTACTTTACATGGCAAAAGGAAGATTTGATTAAAGCTTTGAGATGGAGTTTATGTTGGGTTATATGATTATGATGAGTCTAATCCATATGGATGTTTTTATAGTATTGTAAAAATCTGACATTCATCTCATGCCTTAATAATGACTTTGTAGTTGGTAGTGTCCCAAAACACCACTTACGTGTCATTTTGTTGTATTATTGGTGGCTTGTATGTTGCTGTGATCCTGGAAACTTTGGCAATGGAGTGTCAAATGCCAGCAGGGTCGACAAAAGTGAGTAGGTTTCAATGGAACTTCCAGATTGAGGACAGACTAAGAAGGAGGAATCAGCTGGACACTTTGGAGGATGTAGTCACTGAAAACTTAACTGCATAGCTCCCAAACAATGTCAGACACTGAAGACTTAATGCATGAAAGGAGCGCACTGTTGGGAATAGTGCCAGAGGATGGGCCACTCAGGTCAGAAGGCAGTGGAAATGTGTCTTAATCAAATGGGCTACCAGGGTGAGGTAAATGGAGTAGAGCCTGTGGGAGAGGAGTCTTTGGAATCTTCATTAGCTGATGGGACACCTCTCAAGGTAAAGAGAAATAGCCACAAAAATCTACTAATGATCAGAACTTGTAGTGTGCAATGCACGAAGTTAGAAAACTGGAAATGGTCAAGAATGAAATAGAATCCGCAAAGATTGATATCCTAGGCATTAGTGAGCTGAAATGGCTTCGTGTTAGCCATTTTGAATCAGAACCTCATATGATTTACTGTGCAAAAAATAACACAATCAAAAGGAAGGGCATTGCAATCATTGTCTAAAAGGACATTGCAAAATCAATCTTAAAGTAGAATGCTGGCTGTGTGGGGTTATATATCTATCTGCCTTCAAGAGCGTCCAATCAATACAGCTATTATTCTAATTTATGTACCAACCACCAAAGTTAGTGATTGAAGAATTGTAGCAATAACATCAGTCAGAAATTGATCAAGTGTATAATCAAGATGCAGTTATAATTACTAATGATTAAAATACAGAAGTTGGAAAGAAAGAGGAATGAATAGTAGTCAGAAAATATGGCATTGGGGATTAATGAAGTTGGAGGTCACATGATCAGATTTTCAAGACCGAGAACTTTTTCCTGGAAAATACTATTTTTCACTAACACAAGGGTATCTATATAAAAGGAATTCTTCAGATATAATACACAGAAATCAAATCAATCAGCTCTGTGGGAAGAGATCACAGAGAAGCTCAATATTGGAATCTAAAATCAGATAAGGGGCTAACTTTGGAAAAGATCAACTATTGATTTATGTAAGTTTAGGATAGAGCTGGAGAAAATTAAATCAAGTCCACATGAGCCAAAATATGTCCTTGAGCTTATCCCATCTGAATTTAGATAACAGTTCAAAAACAGATTTGATGCATTGAACACCAATGACAGAAGGCCTGATGAGCTGAGGGTAGTTACCAAGAATATAATTCATGAAGAAAACAAAAGGTTAATTTTTAAAGATTGAAAAAAAAGAAAATAACAAGGTCAAAGTGGATGCCAGAAGAGACTCTGAAACTTGCTTTCAATTGTAACATAACTAAAGTAAATGGTATAATGAAGTCAAAGAACTGAGTAGAAAATTCCAAAGGGCTGCTGATGAAGAAAAAGTAAAATATGATAGTGAAATGTGCAATGTTTGAGAGTTAGAAAAAGAAAAATGAAGAACATTCTCAATATGTCGTAAGATGAAAAACTAAAGAAAAAGTTTAAGCCTCCAAGTTGCAATATTAAAACACACAATTATATAAGAAGCACCAAAAGAAGATGGACAGAAAACACCGAGTCAACATACCAAAAAGAATAAGTGGATATTCCACCATTTGAGGAGATAATATATAAGCAAGAACCAATGGTCCTGAAGGAACAAGTTCAAGCTGCATTGAAAACATTAGCTCAAACAAAGCTACAAATACTGATGGGATGCCAATTAGTGTACTCTTTAAAGAGGTAAGGGCAGTTTGTAAATAATTAGGAGTTCATGGGGGAGCAAGAGGGTGAGGGACAATATGGGCAACTGGAATTTAAAAAAAAAACTAGAGGAAAGGGGTAAAGAGGAGCTTATGCTGGGGGCTCAAGTAGAAAATGTTTGGAAATGAATGTGGCAACATGTGTACAAGTGTGCTTAATATGAATGATGTATTGAATGTTATAAGAACTGCAAGAGCCCCCAATAAAATCCATATTAAAAACAAACAAACAAAAAAGAAATGCTTCAATAAGCTGATACAACACTGGAAGGGACACACCGGGCAGTGTACAATATGACACAATAATAACAATTTGTAAATTATTAGGGGTTTCTGAGGGGAAAGGGTGTGGGGAGAGAGAGGAAGTATGAGTAGCTGGTACCAATCAGAGGCCTAAGTAGAAGGAGGCTGTTTCGAGAATAATGATGGTAACAAATGTTCAAATGTGATCTGTATGCCATGGATATATATATTTATCATGATGCGAATTGTATGAGCCTCAAATAAAAGAAAAAAAAAGAACACTGAAAGCATTTACTCATCTATGCCAGGAAACTTGAAAGACAGCTTCTTGGCAAATGACTGAAAGAAATCCATATTTGCACCCATTTCGAAGAAAGATGATTCAACAGAATGCTAAAATTATAGAACAACACCATTGATATCACATTCAAGTAAACTTTTGCTGAAGGTAACCCAACTACAATTGTAGCAGTGCATTGATTGACAAGAAGTTTCCAGGGAACATGGAACAAGGAATAGCACTGAGGATGTCAGATGGATCTTGACTGAAAGAAGAGAATACCAGAAAGATACACTTTTGTTTCATTGACTGTGCCAAGGCATATGGCACTGGATCATAACCAATTATGAATAGTCTTGAGAAGAATGAGAATATCAGAACACTTCATTGTGCTCACGCAGAACTGGTACATGGATCAAGAGGCAGTGATGTGGTAAGAATATGGGAATATTGCCTGACTTAAAATTGAAAAGGAGTGTGACAGAGTTCTCTCCTCTTACCATATTTATTCAATGTGCATTTTGAGAAAATAATCAGAGAAGCCTGGTTATATGAAGATGAATGCAGCATCAAGATTAGAGGAAGGTTTATGAACAACCAGAGGTATGCAGATGACACAACCTTGCTTGTTGAAGTGAGGAGGGCTTGAAGCACTTGTTAATGGAGATCAAGGATTTGGGCCTTCAGTACAGATTTAAATTCAATGTAAAGAAGAAGAAAATCCTCACATCTGGACCCAAAGGCAACATCATGATAAATGGAGAACAGGCTGAAACTGTCAGGGAATTTGTCTTGGATTCCCAATCAATGCCCATGAAAGCGGCAGTAAAGAGATGAAACTGTGAGTTGCATTAGATAAATCTGTTGCAGAAAACCTCTTTAGAGTATTGACAAGCAAGAAGGCTACTTTAAGAACTAAGGTTTGCCCGAGACAATCCATCTTGTTTTCAATGGCCTTATTTGCATGTGAAAGTTGGACGTTGGGTAAGGAAGACTGCAGAAGAATGGATTGTGGTGTTGGAGAAGAATCTTAAAAGCACAAAGGATTTTCAAGAACCAACTGATCTGTCTTTGAAGAAGTAGAGTCAGAGTACTTTTTAGAGGCAAGAATGGAGAGACTTCCTCTTAAATACTTTGGGCATTTTGTCAGAAGAAACCAGACCGTGGAGAAAGCCATCCTGCTCGCAAAAGTGGAGGGGCAGCAAAAGACAGGAAGAAGTTCAATGAGAGAGACTGACACCGTGCTTGCGATAATGGGTTCAAACACAGGAACGGTTGTGCAAAATTGGACAGCATCTTGTTCTGTTGTGCACAGTGTTGCCCCATGTCACAGCCTACTAGATGGCACTTAACAACAGTGCTTACAGATTCTCTGGAACTTCGTCTCCTTTATGAATGTCATATTTTTGAACTCTGCGTTGGTCTTGTGACTAGTTTGACCAAAGTATTACAGCAGAAATAAAGCTCTGAGATATTCAGATGCAACCTTTTAGAAGGTACTGAGGGGTATCAATCGCCTGTATTGTATAATCTATCTTCCATGATGTGAGGAAGCACAACCATCTTAAAGGTTAGAAAGGAAACAAAATATTGTTCAGACAAGGATTTGTAACATTATTCATCAGTCAGCACCAGTGTTGACCTTCTCGTCACATGGTGTGGTGGTGTAGTGCTTATGCATTGGGCTGTGATTACTCTGGTCAACAGTTAGAAACTGTCAATAGTTCCATGGGAGAAAGACTTGATTTTCTACTCCTGTAATCATTTACACTCTTGGAAGCCACAGGGGTTGCTTTGAATCAACAATGCCTTGATGGTGATGTGTTTGGTTTGGGGTAGTCATCTAGAAGAGGGGCATGCTGCACAAAATATATAATTAAGACAAGACTGCTACTAAAAAAATTTGCTTTTATATGCTTTAGGAGTCTTTGAATGTTCTTCTTAAGTATGCATTCACTATATGGGAAGGAAGGTCTTGATGACAAGGAAACTGTCTCATTAGCATTAATATAGCCATGGAGTTAACCCAGTGCCTAGAATATAGAAGACACCCAGAACTATTAAAATAATGAATAAATGATATCTAACTCATAATCAGAAAAGTTACAGTGTACTAAGAAAGAAGGTAATTGCAACGAATTTCTCAGTTAAATTTGGAATGGGAAGTTTCACTTCCCATGTATGTTATTATTTAAGCCAACTAATTATTATCAGAGTTGATTCAGTGACAGTGAGCTTTTTGTGGAGTTCCAATCCCTCTCTCAGCATGCACCAGAAGTCTTTCTTAGACTCTCTTTGCTAAAGTCACTCAGTCATTGGTCAAACTTCATGCTCATGTACATTCATTTTAGCAACTCTGAATATACTGAGCACAGCATGTTATAAGAACTGATGTGATTATTTGGCGGTTTTTCTTTTTCCTCCAGAAAAAAATGACTTGTCCTAAAGATTTTTTGAAAATAAAATTCTTTGATATTTGGAAATAGTGTTCACACATAGGCTTTAAATATGAATCTCAGAAATTTTTAATTGCTGTATTCTCTCTATAAAACTCTGAATGCCTAAGAGATTAAAAAAAAAAACCCAATTCTACCACTATGATTAGCTTGAAACCCATTGCCAATGAAACCCATTGTGAGTTCCCCGGTATAACATAAACCTTCCTTGAACATATAAAATTCTTGGCTTCCAAGAAGATTTTGGGGAGAGAGAGAGAGAAAGAGAGAGCGAGCGAGCTCTGTGTTTGTTTCCAATGTAGTTATTCTACTCAGAACTCTGAGTCCCAAAACAGTTTTAAAAGATTAAGTCCAAAGAAACGACGTGCTCACATTTTTTAAATTAAAGACCTTTTTTTTTACTTGTTAATAGTTGACAGGCATACCGTAGTGCTATCTTATTAACAGTGAATAATTCTAGAGTACATAAATAATTCACTTTATAAAAACTCTCCAGGTAATGGGGCCAGGTTAGAGTGGAAAGCCAAAGATGGGAAAGGACTGAATTGCCCACTGGAAAGGAACTGTTAAGCTATCCAGATGGGAACACTCGGGGAGCAAATTTACTTATATCTGAGAAAAAAACCAGCAGATCAGTCACTTGGGCGACAGAAAAAAAAGTGGCTAGATTATGGAATACTGCACTTCTGACAAAGAGAAGCTGACAGCGTGGAGTTTTAACTCTGGGCAAAATTTCCAGCATTGCACTGTGTAAACTGGATGAAAGTATAAGCTTTAGGTGCCTGTGCCAAAAGAGAGAGAGAGAGAGAGAGAGAGAGAGAGAGAGAGAGAGAGAGAGAAGATGAATAAATCGCAAGAAACAAAAGAACTCAGGGCTGTTTATGGTCCTTCTCTGTCTATTCTTTCACCCATGCAACCCCTCAGGTGGGTCTTCCCAATTTTATCTTTAAGCAGATTAGAGGTCAGCCAAGGATTAGAAGTCAGATTAGAAGACAAGGGAGAATCTCATGATTCAATTTCCCTATAATTTGAACATGCCAAATCAAACTAAACCCATTGTTGTTAAAACACTAGCTGTACATAGTGACCTTAAAGGACATAAAAGAACTGCCTCCCATAGCAGTCCCAAGGCTTTTTGCAGACTTCAAATGCCTCGTCTTTTCCCCTTGGGTGGTCACTGGGTACAAATCACCAGTAGTTGAGTGCTAGTGACCAACCCGTGCATTGCAGTTACACACACGAGAGTTCCAAATAAATGTAGGCTGACAAGATAAATAAATGCTCTTAAGTCTTTGAAGGGCAATTTTTATTCAATTGTCTAGTGTTCTTTCCCTTGAAGCTCTTGGAGAGCACTGAAGACTAGAATTCATAAGATGGCTGGTAAAAAAGCAATTTGTTATTGCAGGATTGCTTGGTGTTTTGCTCTCCTCTACACAGGCTCACTATGAGTCACAACCAACTGGACAGCACCTAACAATAGCAACAGGCCAAAAAGTTCCCAGACCTTGGTAACCAAGGGTATGACACACACACACGCACACACACACATCTAAAATACCACTCAGATTTCAAAATGAATACTTATGGTATGACTATACTTGTTCCTGATGTACCATGGTGACACCAGGGAAGATATGGATAGATATGACAGGTCTGTAACTATGTTGACTTTAAGAAGACTGAGGCTGATGGGGAAATTGTTGAACGGTAGAGTCAAGTCAACTATTTGAAATACCATGGCTGTTATAACTCATTTTTTTTGCCTTTCTGAGACTCTATTCCCCTAAAGAAAGATTGAAAGAGTTGAACTCAGTTGCTGCTAAACTATGTCCCAAAGAGCCCAAAGGTACAAAGGTAAAGCCTCTTCCTCTGTGGTTCCCCTAGAAATGACCCCTGTGATGATAACTGGCACGCAGGTGGTTCATTTAGTGTGCCAATATGAGTCCCAGATTTAATGTTGACCCCTAGTGACCCAATGGAACAGAAGCAGAATCATCCCATAAGGTTTCCAGGTCTAACCTCTATAGAAGCAGACCTCCACAGCTTTTCTCTGGTAAGCAACTGACCTTTAGGCCACCGTGACCTTAACTTTTGCATCCTTATGTACTGTGTACAATTGTCCCTTAGGGTTTCTAAGCTTGGAATCTCCTCAGGAGCATATCTTCAGGTCTTTTCTCCTACCGAGTGCTTGGAGGGGCAAACCTTCAACTTTCTGCCTAGCAGTTGAACTGCCTGATTGTGCAATGGTTAAACGACCACTTGTTACCTGAATGTTTAGTGGTTTGAACCCATCCAGTGGCTCCAAGAGAAGAAGACTTGGAGATTTGATTCTATAAAGATTACAGCCTAAAAATATCCTGGTGGGCAGTTCTCATCTCTCCCATAGGTTGACCATGTATCAGAATTGACTCCCACGTGTAACGTGACTGTTAAATACTTAGAGTGCGGGAATGGAAGCGTGAAGAAGAGAAGTAGCTCTGTAAGATGTGAGTTATCAAGTAGTTATTCCCATGAACAGTTGGCTATCAATGCCATAACGAATTCTGAGAAATAGGGGTAGCCAGTAGGTTTCAACTTTGGGGGCCTCAATCTACTATTGTAATCTTAAAATACATTAGGGGCCCACATATTATTGTTTATATGGGTTACATTGAGAGATATGGGTTACTTCTATGAATAATCTAAGACAATATTAGAAATCAATACCAAGACAATATACAGCAATTATTTATTTATTGTAAGTAGTATGTTCTATTTTCCACTACTGAAAAATATTTGAAAAAATTAACATTATTGTTTTATCAAATCACTTTTGTATCTGATTTAATAGAAGACAACTAGACTTTTCAAGGTGACTTTCTGCATTTAGTTTATTGTGATACACTTGGTTGACATGCATAAAAACAGATGGCCTCAAATAGAAAGGTAAGAATATTTAAATAGCCCTTTAGATAATTGCATATATTCTTCTCGGAAACTACACCAAAAGTTGACAAGTGATAATTTCTTAAAGAATAATAGAAATGTGGGATTTGAAACAGTATTCAAGAGCTTTTAGTGTACTACAGTTTATTAAAATATATTGGTTTGTCTTGAACTTTAAGTAAGTCTTTTCCCATATTTAATTTTGTCACATCATGCATTGGCCACATGGAAATGATTGATTGGTAGGGTTAGGCAACAATTCCAAATACACCATCAAAAATTTAATGTGTCATTATCCCCACCCACTTCATTAGAAATACCTGCGAGCATTGGGAAATTGTTAAACTCATGATGGTGGACTTAACTTTTCAAAAAATCTAAATATCTCTTAAAAGCTCAGGCTGAGCCCCAGTGGTGTAGTGGTTGAGTGCAGGACTGCAGCCCACTAGCTTGGCAGTTCAAATCCAGCAGCAGCTCTCCAGGAGCAAGGCTGGGCCTCCCACTCGCACCAGAGGGCAGTGATGCCCCCCAACAACAAAGAAACCAACAAAAAAGCTCAATGACCCTTGCTACTTTGCGGTGGCAAAGAGAACACCTCCTGCCCCTGAGGAAATTTTATTCACACTTGAGAAAATGCTGGCCGTGTGACAGAATAGCTATAATTTTTTTTAATGAATCATTTTATTCGGGGCTCATACAACTCCCATCACAATCCATACAAACATCAATTGTATGCAGCCCACATTTACACACTTAGTGCCATCATCACTCTCAAAACATCCTCCCTCCCTCCAGGCCCCCAGTATCAGCTCCCTATATTACCCTTCCCCTCCTCCCCCCTTCCCCTTGAACCCTTAGTAATTTACAAATTGTTATTTTTCATACTGTACACTGTCCAATGTGTCCTAACACTCGCTTCTCTATTGCCAGAATATCTATAATTTCTCTGTTCTTTTAACTCAACTAAGTTCACAAGTGCTTTTCTTTGAAAAGTGCTTTGTATGATGCTGTTCTTAGGTACCGGTGAGCGGGTTCCAACTCATACTGACCGTAATGTGCAACAGAGAAAACACTTTCTGCTCCTGCCCCAACCCCGCAGTCTTCTTCTGCTGGAGCCCATTGTACACGCCATTGTGTCAATCCTGTCTTTTCCACTGCCCCTTACTTTCCCAAGCTTGGTGTCTTTCTTCAGGGACTGATCTCTCCTGGTAATACGCATAAAGCATGTGAGTCATTTTTCCACAAAAGATTTGTCTGTTCATGGCAATCTCAATGTTCTTTGCCCGCACCATAGTTCAAATACACTGATTCTTCTTAGAGCTTGCCTAATCACTGTCCAACTTTCACATGCATATGCGGCAAATGACAACATCATGGCTTGGGCCAGGTGCATTATATGAAGAGCTTCACAAAGTTTGTGGGAAAATGCCTTGATCGTTTAATATGAGTTTTTCACAGACCTTCTGCAGCCCCCTTATTTGTTCTCCTTTTATCACACAAATTTACTGCCATTGAGAAGATCCTGACTAAAAGAATATGAAAAGAAGTTGTACTCAAGAATAAATCGATATGGAGATGTCATATATTTCAAGGGCCTCATCATGGGACTTCGTAAATGCAGCTGGCATCCATCGGCCCCTCTTGGGTACATCGTGATAAAGAATACACTGAGCGCTGCCATGATAGAACCAGCCTTGATAGAACCAGCAAGTCTCTGATGATTGGTTTTGCCCTTTTGGTAAGAGTAACACTTCTCATGAAGCCTTGATGTGTGGGAAGCCCTTTGAGCAAAAAACGTAGTGTTGGATATTTTACAAGTCTATTCACACTGACTAAATTGTGATGATCTTCTTAAATTAATGAGCAATTTAAGAAATAAAGTTTGCATTTTTTCTCCCCCCAAACAGAAAAAGGGGCACAATTCATGATAGGCTCTTCAAAATTAGATAGCTGACACCAACTGTTTTTTTTTTCTCCCTAAACCTTCAAAGCAGAAGATTTCCTTTCATATCTGCAGCATAAATTACCACTGGGCTTTCTTTGAGGGACTTCTGCATTTTTTCAAGTCAACCACTCTAGTAAAAAGCACATATTTTCAGCTGACCTGTACTTGGACCTAACCTTTCTTCCTCCAATCATTCGTTCTGAGATAGTGCAACCAACGAGAGGAGAGGATAAACTTCCAGAGTCTGCTGTGTGTGGCCCGGATCCCTTTCTCTGGCTCCAAGAATTTAATCACTCAACCTCACAGGGCCCGCTCTTGGCTAATGAATCCTTCGCTCCAAGTTTTCCTCAGACTAATGAGCACTAATAAAATGCCTTTAACTGCACTCATGCAACAACATTGGGCATTATTTCATTGTATCTACTTAATATGAACCTTGTTTGATATCAAATTACAGCCTGCTCTGCCAAAGCCTTATACTGGGGGAAGTGGGGTTGGTGAGAAGGGAGTATCAAGTGTTATAATTTGGACATTCCTCTTTAATATACCCGGCAGTATTATGTGATTGCTTAATTCATTTAGCTGAACTAGTCTGATCCCTCTGCCAACTGTTTTGTAAAATTTACTGCAATGCTAGGCAACCAGTCCCACTACACAAGCTGGAAATATAGTATCACTTTGCCTTGGGTCCAAGCTATTAACAGTTGTTTGGGGAGAGGCAACAGGCAAAGGGGAAGATCCTGTTACAAAGCAGGATAATTTTTAGATGTGTCTCCCTTTATAAATCAGTTGCAGCAAATCTTTTTTTATTAATCAAAATTTTCTTCTATTTATTTCTGATGTAATGTCTAAGGGAAATTATTTTTAACTTTTTAAAATTTAACTTTTACAAGATGTCTTTCCTATTCATTTCAGCTATGAATTTCATTACCTCTGCCTCTTTCTTGGGTGATCTTCAGTAGCGGATAGCTGTGGAAAACTTTCTAGACGAAATAGAATCATTTTGTAGCTTGAATGATTTTACTCAAATGCATTAAATGCAGGTCGCGTGTATATTGGATTTTCTTAAAGTGCAGCACAGCTCTTACTTTTAAACTGAAAGTAAGAAACTTTATTCCTTCCTCGAATGTTGTGATTCAGATATCTCTCTCCTTGTCCCCGCCACTCCATTACTCAATTCAGATTGCCTGCATCTATATTATTCATTAAGGTACAAGATTCTATAGGGGGAAGGTGGGGTGAGAAAGAGGGAACCAATCATAATGATCAATGTATAACCGTCACTCGCAGGGGGACCTACAAAAGAAAAGTGGGTAAAGGGGGATAGTGTTTGGTGGAGCTCATAAAAAAATATAAATTATCAAGGTTTCATGAGGAATGGAGGAAGGGAGGGGAAAAATGAAGAGCTGAACCAATAGCTCAAATAGAAATGAAATGTTTTAGAAATGATGATGGCAGCATATGTACAAATGTACTTGACATGTGTGGATTGTTATAAAAGTTGTAAGAGCTCCCAAATAAAATAATTTTTATAAGGTATAAGATTCTATTTATGTTGATGACCTGATTAATAAGCTGTTTAGTGTATTCTCTTGGCCCTCTGAAGGAGTTACAAAGAAGTATAATGTATACATGAATGCATGTGAGGAGAATTTGGCAGGGAGCGTAAGTGGAGAAAGGCTCCAATTGTTTTAAAAATAATCATATAGGAAAACAAAATGCTGTACATGTATAGGTATAAAAATGTTTTTAAAGGGTCTTCATTTAAAAAACACACTAGTGTAGCAAGGACCTCTGGGACCCTGTATCTCCTGACAAGACAATGAGTGAAGGTTGTCGGAGTTCAGTCAGGAGTTGCTTTGCAGCGAAGAGCTAGGGATCATGCAGACTAGAAACCGTTGTTGTCTCATTCGTGCTCAAAAGGCTTGACTAAAAAAGCAGTAGGACACATGAAGCAGCCTAGCTCATCTGTCCTGCCCCCCTCAACTCCTGTTACTCTTGGGATGGGTGCAGTCAAGAGGGGACTCTAGATCCTTCTAACAAAGGACAGGCAGGTAATGACTGCTGCCTATAGCCCTTTTCTGAAGCTTCACAATGTTTTCAAAGAATAAATAAACATTGTTCCTGAATAAAAAGTGAAACTTTGTTGAAAAATGAGTCTGGATGAACAAACATCACACATTTTTATAACATCTGGTAATAAAGCTTGTTTTTACAAACTTTAGCTACTGATAAGGATATGCAATGAATTTCAAAATAGAATAACAAATGAGTTCTGATGACTTCGTGAAGTGAGAAATTGTGAGAAAAAAAGAGACAATTGTTTTAGTATGTAGAATGTGTGTATGTGTGTGTGAGAGAGAGAGAGGGAGGGAAAAAAGGGAGGGGGAGGGGGAGAGAGAGAGAAGTGAGAGAGGATAAACTAATGTCAAACTATTTTCAAAGGTTGTAACAATGCAGATCCAGCTCTCCAACAACAAATAACAGTATGTTTCTGAGAAAGCAATCAGGAATTAGGCTTTTAAGTTTTTGTTTTGAACCGTGGCTGGGTCTAACTGGTTTATGAGTGGTCATTTTCCACCCTGACAGATTGGACTATTTGACTCCTGTAACTGTGAGAAGGAGTTTCAGTTACTTCAGGGAAGAGGCTCAAAACAGGGAGAGGTTTATTGCATCTCCAGGGAGCCAAGATGTCTAAAGGTAGCTGAGCCCCTGTGCTCCTAAAATAAAATGGGCACACTCTCTAGAGCAGCCTTGCCCAGAGTATTATGTGCTGCTAATTTTCTCTGTATCGGGCCTTTTGGAAATCTTCTTTTACAAGTTGAAGAACTGATGAGAAAGAAAGGACAGAAGCCATGATATCTATTTTGATCCTAAATGTTCCAGGCTCTAGAAAAGGGAATCGTAAGTTTATAGATTAACTAAAATAGATTAGTGAGTCTTAATTTTAAAATCATTTTTTCAGAACGCTGAATCATTCTTGTTATAAATTTGTTAAGTATCAAGGTCCTTTTCTCCAATTACTAAAAACTTATGCATTCACAAAAGTCTTTACTCCCCATCCTTCACAATCAATTAGTCCTTGTTTCCCCAATAATGTTGTTTATTTTAAATTTATTTTCCTTCCCACTACTCCCTTTAAACAACTTAATTAGGATATACACATATGCATAAAAATCGAGGAGTACTTACTAGGCATTCTTAACTAAGTTTTATTTGAGATTGACCTTCCTTTTCAATGACTTTGACCTTTCCAAGGGAATTGAAATATGTACACACATAACTAAAGGAAAACATTTTAAATGGTGAATAACTGCTAAAAATGCTTTTTTAAAATCTAGAGGAAAAGTTTCCTTGAATGGGATAATACCAGAAGCTCTTCATAAAGGGTGAAATTTGAAGAGGACAGTAAAAGAGGATGAGGGGATCCACGAATGACTGAAAGGGACCAGGAAAACAAAACAAAAATAAAACTCCTTGCCCTTGATCTTATTTGTGATTGAAGACAAGCCTCATGAATTACAGAGTTAACCTGGCTGTAATCGTACTGAAGCAGAACTCCAGTTTCAAAGTCTATTTCTTTTTCTTGTGCATTGCTGCTGGGTACATTTGAGCTACTGATCTTGTTGCTGATAGTCTAGTGAAAACTGTTTTTGGCACCCAAAACCCACGTAAGCCCACTGCTAAGGAGTTTATTCTGATTCATAGCTTCCCTCTATAGGGTTTCAGAGGCTGTAAGTCTTTGCTCAAGCATATAGCCTCACGTTTCCCTAGCAGAACAACTGGGGGATTGGAACCATTGACCTGGAGGTTAGCAGTCCAACACTTACTTGACAATGTTAGCAGAATTCTTTTTACTACGTACTAATCCTTCAAATAACATAAAAAAGCAAAAATCAGGAAATACAAGTATGATCAAAAGTGTCAAAGGAGCCCTTTTTACGACAGGAATGTGAGGGTAGAGTTGGCAGATTTGATGTGGTGGTATGAATTTTTATTTCATTGATTTATGAACACTCAGAAAGCACTCCACTTCACCACTAAGCCTTGGCCTCAAAATGCTTCAGTCTCATGCTGTAGGTTGGCAAATCCATCTCCCCGAACAAATGCTTGGGTGACACGTAGTCTCAAAGTCAGCATTTTGCATAAGGCACTTTGTTTGATTTGTTCCATGAACAAGAAAACCACTGCTCTGTCGTGTGCTCTCGGTTCTGCTGTACCTGCCGCCACCCCTTTGCTTGCTTTTTGGCTAATTCTCTGGTGCTACAATTCTCCATGTCTTGGGAAAGGAGGCCTGGTGCTGGGATTGAAGGATCTGAATGACATACTCCACTGCTGAGTCCTCTGTCTGGATGGTAGTGAGGTCGGCCCTCCTTTTTGCTTCCAAGACAGCGCATTTTAAACATAGATGAAAAAGTGACAAATGGACCAATTACAGTTCCATACACCCTGTTTGCATGGTCCCATTCTCCACAGTGCTGTTTTCTTGATTACATTATTAGCAAGTTACTCAGTCCCTTTAGCGGGTTGCAATCGCCTCACATTTGCATAGTTCTATTCAGTAATTTGGTAGAAATTATAGACCCTAATTAGAAGAATTATAACACTAATTCACTATACCACAATTTGTAAATATATTTACAGAACCATCCACTGTCAAATCTATATGTATTCTTGGGTAGAGTACCCTTCCTTTTTCTCTACTTGTTTAGCTTGCATGTCTATTCATAGATTACTACTACTGATATTACTATTGAAGGATTGTGTGAGTTATAATAATTTTCCCTGCTGTTGCTAACCTTAATACTCCTCACGGGACCTTTCTCTGCCTTAATCATTTTGTGTATCACCTCCTCTGTGTATTACGTTCTCCTTCAGCCTCTATGTGTCTATAAAAATGCCTTTCTTCCAACAAAGAATGCTTCTTTTGTGTGAAAATCTTTTCTTCACCTTTCATAATAATATCTCATACGATATTTGTGTGAAACAAAGAATACAATGAAGAGTGAGACAAAGAATGCATCTTTATGTGAAAATCGTTTTTTAACCTTTTAAATGATGTCCCATATAGTATCTTTTGTGATTGACTAATTTTGCATAACAGTGTCCTCCAAGTTTATTCGTTTGATTATTACTGTTATTTTTTATCATTTTATTCCCCAATTAACAACCCTTATCACGCAACTCTTGTCACAACCCATCCATTGTGTCCAGCACATTTATATATTTGTTGCCATCATCATTCTCAAAATATTTACTTTCTACTTGAGGCCTTGGTGTCAGCTCCTCATTTCCCTCTTCCTCTCTGCCCCCTTCCTCATGAAGCCATGATAATTTAGAAATTATCATTATTTTATCATATTTTACACTGTGCAATGTCTCCCTTCACCTACATTTCTCTTGTCCGCTCCCCCCACCCCCCAGGTGCTTGTTCCAAAGCTACCTTCTACTTTTTGAGGCGAGGTCCTCTGTCCCCAGCTGCCTTATAGACTACCAGGAGTTCTGCCCTCAACCAGATGCTATGATGTCTATGGCATCTCTTCCCTTGTAACCTCCTGTGGTCCCCGAAGCAGTTCTTGCTAAACTAGAAGGTAGTTGGAGGACAGCACATTTTGCTGCAAAGAGTTCCTCCCACTCTAGGGAGTGACTTAGGTTAGGATGGGCAGTCTGACATGGTGGATTCTGCTGAGACAAAGAGTGGGCCAACAAATGGAGAAGTGGGGTGCCTGATATATGAGCATATATCTACAAATTCAGGCAGAGTAAGGGCTGTTTGGGGGCAGTGCCACCAGCCAGAGTGAGTGGGGAATAGCCACACTTCTAGCCAGAAATGCCATTGCTACTTTTTCTTTTTTATTGTCTGTGGTTTCTTTTGAAATTATTTGATGAAATCATCTGATGCATATACATACCTAATCTGTAGAAGGACCCCGTCATCTATGGGGTGTCTTTTGCTATTTATACATAAATATTTGTCATTGGAAGGGTTTTAAGAATAAAAAGAAGATCTGATTTCTAGTTACCAGTGTGGGTGCTGGTAAAGTAGTCCTGGGGAGAGTGAAATCAATTATTAGGTTGCTATCCTGAGCAGAATGCAGCTTGCAAAAGTTCAAAATGATTGTACTATGTTAGGGCCAATTCACTGAACAAGTTGCACAATTCACCAATTCCTTCATTTCACTTAGTTTTTCTTTCTAGTCAATATTCAATACACTCTTTTCTCCTTTTCTTTGATACTTGCTTTTTAGTTAGCATTTTTTAAAAATTTTATTGGGGGCTCTTACAGCTACTACAACATTCAATACATCGTTTGTATCAAGCACATTTGCACACATATATCCACATACATTTCCCAATATTTTCCACTTGAGCCCTTAATACAAGCTCCTTTTTAAAAAAAAAAACAAAAACCTCCCCTTTCCCCTTTCCCCCCTTTTTAAAAAAATTAATCATTTTATTGGGGAGCCCCTACAACTCCCATCACAATCCCTAACAACATCAGTTGTATGTAGGCCACTTTTACACACCCATTGCCATCATCACTCTTAAAACATTCTCCCTCCCTCCAGGCCCCCATTATCAGCTCCCTATATTACCCTTCCTCCTCATCGCCCCCTTGGACCCTTAGTAATTTACAAATTATTTTTTCATCCTGTACACTGTCCAATGTGTCCCAACACTCACTTCCCCGTTGTCTGTGCCCCAGAGAGGAGGCTATGTGTAGATCCCTGAAGTTGGCTCTCCCTCTCCATTCCTCCATCCCTCCACCCTCCTGGAATTACCACTCCTATTACTAGTCTTGATGGATCATCTATCCTAAGTTTCCCATGTTTCCAACTTCACTGTACATCTCCTGGTCTAGCTGGATTTATGTGGTAGAATTGGGGTCATGATAGTGGGTGGGAGGTAGCATGGGAACTAGAGGAAGGTTGCATATTTCCTAGCTCCTACCCTGTATCTTAACTGACTCATCTCCTCCTTGTAACCCTTCTGCAAAAGGATGTCACCTCACCTATTGATGGGCTGTACTCCCCCTCATTAATAATAATATAATTTTAGCTCATTGATGCCTGACACCGGATCCCTTCACCACCTCATGATCATACAGGCTGGTGTGCTTCTTCTGTGTAGGCTTTATTGCTTCTGAGCTGAATGGCTGCTTGTTTACTCAAGCCTTTAAGTCCGCAGACGCTATACCCTTTGGTAGCCGGGCACCATCAGCTTTCTTCACCACATTTGCTTATGCACACATTTGTCCTCAGGGATCATATCAGGGAGCATGCAAAGTTGTGCTTTTGAATTCTTGAAGCCTGATATCTCATCCCTTTGACACCTCATGATTCCACATGCTAGTGTGCTTCTTCCATGTGGGCTTTGTTGCTTCTGAGCTAGATGGCTGCTTGTTTACTTTCAAGCCTTTAAGTCCCCAGACGCTCCATCTTTTGATAGCCGGGCACCATCAGTTTCTTCACCACCTTTGCTTATGCACACATTTGTCTTCAGTGATCATCTCAGAAAGGTGAGCATCTCCTTAAGTTGCTCCATTTTAGGAGACCTTTCTTACATATTGCTACCTCTACAGGTCTATCTAGACAAGATAGACTGGACAAAGAGGTTGGAAGCGAAAATGACAAGTCTGATGGCTCCAGGGTAGGGGACATTGAAGAGGGGGAGAAGGGGGAAAGGTGGTGATGTCGACCAGCCCAGGAAAAAGGGAATAACAATTGATACAAATGCAGGGACAAGTTGGGTGAGAGGAGGCCAATAGGGATTGATTAAGACTAATGTAACAAAGAAAAAATACTGAAACCCAAAGGGAGAGTGAGAATGATAGTGGGACAAGAGGGAAGCAAATGGAAATAGAGGAAGGAACTGGGGGATAATGAACATTTATAGAGGTTCAAATACAGGTATGTACATAGGGGCATATATTTGTAAATGAGGATGGGGAAGAGATTAATGTGTATATTTATAGGGTTAGTAGTAGGACAACAGATGGGCATTGGACCTCCACTCAAGTATCTCCTCGGTTTAGTTAGCAATTTTATTGCATAACCATATATCATATATCATAAATTGTGGTTCAAATACATCAAAAAGAATTGTGACATTATTGCCACAATCAATTTAGAAACATTTTTTTCAATATTTCATGGATTATTATTAATTTTTCTGGTCTCCACCACATACCCTGTCATAGCTCAAAGGAACTATTGACCTTGTTACAGTCTCCACAGATCTACCCATCCTGGATTTTATATCAATATCATACAGTAGGAGAAGAACACCAAGGAAACAGAAATACCAATAAAATAAAATAAAACAAAACAGGGCTGAGCCCCAGTGGCATAGTGGTTGTGTGCGGGACTGCAGCCCACAGGGTTGGTGGTTGATATCCAGCAGCAGCTCTCCAGGAGCAAGGTTGGGCCTCCTACTCCCACCAGGGGGCAGTGATGTCCACAAAAAAAATAAATCAGAACACTCAAAAAATTGTTCCAAAAAAATAAATCAGAACAAAAAATTGTTCCAAAAAAATAAATCAGAACACTCAAAAAATTGTTCCAAAGGAGACTGCTTTGTTCCAAAGCAGTAATAAAAAACTAAGACAAGCTAAACATGTGTCAAAATGGAAAACAAGTGATAAAGATGTTAAATTTAAACTCTATCTGCAGTAATATAAATTTCCAATTTACCCTGCCTGTGAACAAGACTGGTCACCTTCCTGTTCAATGGTTGGAGGGAATTCAATAGAAACTTAATCCACATGAGAAGCCCATGAATAGATTTGGGACTTTCCTTGTCATCCCCAACCTTCTGTAAACTGGGTGTTAATAAGCTAAGCCCTAATACCATCCCTTCTTCTGGTCTTGCTTTTTACCATTCAAAATTTTTGTATCACACATTTGTGTGCTTCTTCTGTGAGCACAGCTATGTAATCTCACTTAGCTGGCTGTCTATTTAATACAAGCCTTTAAAGTGACCAGATTTTAAGCATTGACCAGGGACTGGGGTTCTTGATTAAAAATTTGTTCTATGGGGGCTGAGCCCCGGTGGCGTAGTGGTTGTGCGCGGGACTGCGGCCCACTGGGACAGAGGTTCAATTCCAGCAGTGGGGCTGGGCCTCCTACTCCCACCACCAAGAGCAGTGATGCCCCCCCCCCAAAAAAATTTTTTTTTGGTCTATATGGAGCAACGGAAATGTTCATAGAATGCAAAAATAGTATTGTAATATATTTATTTTAATTTTAAAATGCCACGGGATGTTGTTAAATTGTTAAAAAGCAGGGTGTCTGGTCACTTAGCCTTTAAGACTCCAGGTCATACTCTCTCTGTCTCTGTCTCTTTGTCTTTCTCCCACCTTCCCTTTCTTTTTATCCTTCTTTCCTTCCTTTCTTCCTCCCTTTTTCTTTCACTTAAAGTTTCAACTGCTAATGTTTATTGCAAGGGGATATTATACAAAAGAATTCCACAAAACCCTTAGCTCTCAGTCTAAAAGTCCTGGCAGAATTCAGAGCAAACCTTACATTCTGTTAATGGCAAACTTCCCACCATAGACTGGGTTTCAGGAAGATCTTCTATGATTGTCTGGTCTTCTGTGCTGGACTTCCTTTACTCAGGGATATACATGCCAACACTCCAGACCTCATGTTGTGCCCTTGTCTCAGAACCCAAATCCAAGAGTCTAGTCAGTCATAATGGGGAGGTGGGGGGGGCTGTTTATATCTTTCTCCACCCACTCAGCTCCTGTTTCTTCCATTGTTATAGAAGGCATCAACTAATTTTTTGACCACACTTTGCTTTAGTGCCCATATCTTCAGTGACCACTTCGTGAGTGGAAATATTAAGCAGGACCAGACAAGATGCATTGTTGCTGAAGCTAGAATCTCAAAATAAAGAAATCACTAGTCAATCCAAGAGCAAATTCAAAATTAAATGATTCCCAAAGGACTTCCAGACTTGAAAGATAAGAGTAAAATTCAATTTTCTCTTGAAGTAGCTCTATTGTTTCAGTGAAAGACTTTTCTTCTGCAATTCTGCCCTCTTCTCCCCTCTCTTTCCTGAATCAAGCATATTGACATATAAATCATTTGTGAGTTCTCCATTTTAAAAAAGCCACCTCATTCACTGCAACAAAATCTCCACTTATTGTCTATACCTGCGGTCTCATTCTTGTAAACTCTGCAATCTTATTTTCACTCAAAATTTTCTGCAGGAATTTTCTTATTGAGGTGACTATTGAATTCTTACATAATTGTTACATTTAATGATTAATAATCTACAATCTCATTTACCTTACTATTGGCAACATATGAAATGCTTGATTACATTCTTCCCTTTGAAATACTGTCTCTACTTCCAAAAGGGAGAACCAATTTCAGGGATATACATATAATCTCCTCTCTGGGCCATGGAACAGTAATAAAGGGACACATTGGACTGTGTACAATATGAAAAAAGTAATAACAACTTGTAAATTATTAAGGGTTCATGGGTGAGGTGCTCCAGGCAGGTGGCCGCTTGTTTACTCAAGCCTTTAAGACCCCAGACACTATATCTTTTGATAGCCGGCCACCATCAGCTTTCTTCACCACATTTGCTTATGCACACAATAGTCATCAGGAATCATATCAGGAAAGTGAGCTCACAATGTTACGAATTTTAGTTCTTGAAGCTTGATACTGATCCCTTTGACACTCGTGGTCCCACAACCTGGTGTGCTTTTTCCATGTGGGTTTTGTTGCTTCTGAGCTAGATGGCTGCTTGTTTACTTCCAAGCCTTTAAGACCCCAGGTGCTACATCTTTTGATTGCTGAATACCATCAGCTTTCTTTACCACCTTTGCTTAGGCACACATTTGTCTTCAAAGATAATAGTGCCTGGGCTATTTGCTTGAATCCAAGACCCCAGGCACTATTCTCTTTGATAGCCTGATAACCAGACACTATCTACTTTCTTCCTCACAGTTTGTGTAAGACAAATGTTTTCAAGGATCGCTTCATGAAGGTTAGTATTAAGCATGACTGTGTCATAAGAACTAACTGTTCTTGGCTTGGGGCTAAAATTAAATAGGAGCCCAGAATCCATTCACTTGTCTTGAGATTATGTATGACTTTGGTTCAGTTTTAGAGGTTTCATTGTCATTTTATGATAAAGAACATTATCAATCATCCCCTTGGGACATAAGGCAATTCCTTTCATAGCATCATTAATTTATTCAGTGGCATGGAATTTAACATTCTGTTTAGGAAAACAGATAATACAAGTGTAGTCTGACTGCAAACCATGTGCAGTTGATTGAACTACAGATTGAAGTACAGATTGAACTCTTAAACAATTAAGCTCTGTTTACATTGACCACCAGGATTGGTGTTAGGGGAAGTGTTCCTGTAATATTCAATTAACAAGGGCAGATTCTTGCCTATCATAGTCATACAAATGAATAATTAACTAGTATTATAGAAAAGAGTGTACTAAAATATTAAGTATATAGTGGCTCTGAGACATTGTTCATTGGTTACCTAGTAAGCCTGGGATCCTAGCCAAGGTCCAATGGCCACCAATTCCAAAGTCTTGTGTGACCATCATGTGTTTCTTCTCACACTGGGGCATTTCATCCTTACATTCAAGGGCTACAGGCAATTTTGGGATAGAACCCAGTTCACTCAGGGGCGACTTCCATATCAAGTTCTTTTGGTGTGGCCTTGGTCAATACTATGTTCCCCCAAAGGACAGAGTCTAGTCATCGTGATACTTAGCCCATGGCATGATTCTCCAAGGGTTGGGTAGAAAGTAAATCAAAGTGTTCAACCAGCAACCTTGTACTGGATTTATTTGGGAATTAATCTCTATTATATATGTCATTGGTGTTTTCCTTTGTAGCAGTGAGTTCATACAGCACGTCTTTTTGTGTTTGACTAACTTCACTTGGTGTGGTGTAATGGTATCCAAGTTCTTCCATGTTATGTGGTGTCTGGTGCTTTCATACATTTTTTAGGGGCTCAGTCTGATCCTGTGTGTGTCTGTACCATGGTTTCTGTATCCATTCTTCTACTCCTAGGCACCTAGGTAGCTTCCAATTTCTTGCTATTGTGAACTGTGCTGCAATAAACATGGGAGAGCATGCAACCACTCATGTTTTGTCTCTTATTTCTTGGGGGTATATGACCACGAGTATTGCTGGATCATATGAGATTTTCATTCTCAGTTGTTTTACTTAGTGCCATAGTTAGTGATGATAGATAGTGATGATAGATATTTACAAGTCGACTAACAGTGTATACAAGTTCCATTCTCTCCACATCCTATCCAGCATTTGTTGTTTTCTGTTTTTATTTGTTTGTTTGTTTTTAATTGGACTATCATCATGAGTGTAAAGTGATAGCTCACAGTAGTTTTAATTTACATCTTCCTGATGGCTAATGACTGAGTATTTTTTCATATTTGTTAGATATTCAAATGACATTTGGGGGAACTGTCCATGTCCTTTAAGTACTTATTACTTGGGACATCTGTTACTTTTGTACTGAGCTGTTTTAGAGTTATAGATCTTGGTAACTAGACCCTTGTTTGTTCTGTCATTGGTAGCAGGTTTTTTCCCAGGCTGTGAGCTTTCATTTTACTTTTTTTGATGTGTATAAGTGCTTTATTTACAATTTGCCTCAGTCATCTATTCTATCTCCTGCTGTGTTTTTCCTGTATCATACTTGGTGATCTATATTTGCTCAGCACTAGGACCCTGGAGCTTTTTCCAATTTTCTCATTGATTATCCTAATAACTCTAAGGTTGGCAGGTAGGTCTTTTAATTCCTCTTGAGTTTGTCTTTGGGCATGGGGGCAAGATGTGGACATTGCTTTATATTTTGCTTATGGAGATCAAATTTATTTAAGACCATTGGTTGATGAGGCTGTCCTTATGCAACTTTTTGCTGCAATCAAGTGGACACATTTACTTCTGGATTTTTATTCTGTTCTACTGGGTCAGGTATCTCCTGTCTCAGTCGCAGGTTCTTCTGAATACTGTGACTCTCCAGTAGGTTTGTAGGGCAGGTAGCTTTAGGCCTCCTATTTGGCTCTTCCTTTTAAGAAGTTCTCTGCTTCACCTGGGTCCTTTCCCTCTCCATACAAAGCTGCTAAGTAGTTTTTCCATTTCTTTAAAGAATGTGTTTTGGATATGGATTTCAATTGTGCCATATCCATACATTGTTTTACATCATATTGACATTTTCACAACCTTAACTCTGACTCTTCATGAATATGGAATAGTCTTCTCCCATTTATGTAGGTCTTTTTTGGTTTCTTGTAATAGTTTCGGTACTTTCACAAGAGTGGTGAAAGTGCAGAGCATTGATCAGTCTCCATTTTCTGGGAAAATGTTTCTTGTTTTTCCCCATTGAGCATGATGTTGGTTATTGGTTTTTCATATATGGATTTTATTACATTGAGGAATTTCCCTTCTAATTCTATTTTAAGCATGGCATCTTTTGTCCTGCTTTCTCGAGAATTCATAATCTGCTTCTTTCTTCATTTTTTTTTACTTCTTCATGTTGAAGTACCTGGTGTTCTTCTCTGCCTTTATTCACTGCCTTAGTAATCCTATCCAACCTCATGATTTAAATGCCATCTGTGAGTACATTTCTAACAGTTTTATTGACATATATTTCACATATCATACAACTCAATAGTTCAACCATATCAAGAAGAGTTGTACAATTATGAGTATGTATTGATGACCCCAAATTAACTCCACAAATCCAGACTCACCATTGAATCCAGGTAAATCTATCCAGGACTCTGCACTATCAATACCGAGAAGTCCAATGACTTCTCAAACTCACGGGGTACCAAAGTGAATTTCCTCAATCATGTGTTCTTCTTTTAGCTTTTTATCAGAATAAAAATCTTGACTTTATCCTTTAGTTTTATCTTTATGCCTTACTCTTGTTGGTCAACAATCCCTGATAGTTTCACATGAGTTTTTAAAAGCTGATTAACTGTTATTGTTGACCACTTTTTTGTTTTGTTCTTCCTATATATGAAATCTAGAACAGGGGAACCTATAGGATAGGCTTTGGATTTTTTAAAAAAATGCTTGAACTTGAGAACAGGTGTATCTGTAGATACAGTAAATGCACTAATGGTTCTTGTGAGTAAGGCAGGGGAGGTTGGGGGGAATAAGTGATAAATTCATGGATAAAGCAAAGGTTCTGAAATTGATTGTGATGATGATTGTGCAATTCTTCTTCATGTACCTGGACTATTTAATTATATGACAAATGAATTATGTGCCAAGAGAACTGTTAAGAATACAACCACAATTTAATACCTTTTAAGAATCATATCAAAACATCACCCCTGGATTTCTGCATTTCTGGTTTTCTTGTTTTGACCCTTCTCTAGCTAAATTCCTCTCTCCACATTAACCAGTCTCATAAAACAGGTATGTCAAGCCACCTTTCTGCTCAAAGCATTTTAAGGACTTCTCCTCTCTCTGAGTCGGGAGCTTATGCAGTTCTGAGGAAACTCAGTGCCAACCAGGCAACGCTGACTCATAGAGACCCTATCGTTCAGGGTCGAAGTGCACCTGTCAGTTTCCGTGACAGTGACTGCTTGGGAGAGTAGAACACCCCTTTCTCTCACAGAGTCATTTGGGGGTCAAGCTGCAGACCTCGCAGATCCCAGCCCAATGAAAAGCACTTAGCCACCAGGGTTCCTAGATGGCTTTGTAAGGCACGTTTGTGATTCTTGCCTCTCTCTCACACTTCTCCCAGTCGCAGGAGCCTCTTTTCCTTTGTACCAAAGGTCCTTCTCACCTGCAAACCTCTGCTTGCAGAGATGCAGATCATCAAGACCTTTAACCCTTAAATATGTCCTCAGTATCATCAGGATGATGAAAGTCACTCTAGTTACTCTCTTCAAAGCAATACTGGGTCTCCAACCTAGTACTCTTTTATTCCTTATCCAACTTACCATTATATATATATATATAATACACACATTATATATATATAATGTGATATATATATAATGTGTATATTCCTTCTAGGTAGCACAACTTTAAACTGTTTGTGCATTTTCCCTTTCTTTATGACCAGTATTGTAGCTCCATAAGAGAAGTCTTTTGCAGTTGTTTTCTGGGGGAGGAGGGGTGCAGTCAGGGATTGATTATTTCCTGATGTATTTTAAAATTTTGATACTGAGTAATATATTTGAATGAATGAATTTCTTTAGATTTAGATCTTAGGTCAATTCACTTTTTTTGAATTCTTTTATTACTTTCTCTTCTGACTGCTGTAGTAATGGTTGTGACATTTGCTTACTTGAAAATGTGAGTTGGAATACACATCTTGTAGAGAGATCTAGACACTTGTTTTTTTGTTTTATTTTGTTTCGCCTTGATTTTTCAATTCTACTGTCTTCAGCCTCCTGTCTCCTTTGTTCTCTTAAGCTGTTGAGTAGCCAGGCAAGGTAGAAATGAGAAGTGACTGGAAGTTCAATGGACAATACAGATGGCATTTTTTCACTGATTAAAAATCTGAGACAAAATTGCAATAAAGAACAGCCAATACTTATACATGTGATTAGAACTATGTATCTGGGATGCTTAATAACATGTCAATAATCTCAGTTTAAAAATTCTTAAAAATCCATTGATCAGACAGGCTGCTGTGCTTCTTCCATATGGATTTTGCTGTCTCTGCACTAGCTGGCTGTTTGCTTACCTTCAAGACTTTAAGACCCTCGATGCTTCGTCATTTGGTAGTTAGGCACCTTCACCTTTCTCTACCACATTTGTCTCTGCATCCATTTGTCTTCTGCAATCGTATCAGGAGGATGGGAATATTATATGATTTTTGTGCTTTGATGCCTGATACCTCATTCCCTTCCACACCTTATGATTGCACAAACTGGTGTTTCTTTCATAGTGGGCTTTGTTGCTCCTGTGCTAGATGACCACTTGTTCACCCTCAAATTTCAAGACCCCATATGCTATATGGCCAGGCACCATCAGTTTTCTTCATCACTCTTGCTCATGCCTCCACATGTCCTCAGCGATGATCTCTTGAAAGTGGGCACATAGTGATATGATTTTTCCTGTTTGATGCCTGAGACCTGCTCCTTTCAACACCTCATGACCACCCTGGTCTGTGTGCTTCTTCCATGTTGCTTTGGATGAGTCTCTGCTCAATGGGCATTTGTTTATCCTTCAGCTTTTAAGACCCCAAACATTATAGTTTTTGACAGCTGGGCACCATCATCAAGTACCAGGGAACAAGAATCATATCACCAAGAATGAGGGGGAGTGCAGGGAGGTGACCCAAGGTCCATTTGTGGGCAATTGGACATCCCCTTACAGAGGTGTTGCGGGAAGAAGATGGGCCAGTCAGGTTGCAGAAAAGTAGCGATGAAAAATACAACTTTATTCTAGTTCTTGAAGGCTTCCTCCCCCCAACTATCATGGTCCCAATTCTGTCTTATAAACCCAGCTGGATTGGAGAAGGTACACTTGTACAGATGAGAACTAGTAATATAGGGAACACAGGACAGATGAACCCCTCAGAATTAGTAGTGAGAGTGGAGATACCGGAAGGGCGGAGGGAAGGTTGGGTAGAGAGGGGGAAGGCAATTACAAGGATCTACACATAGCCTATCTGGAGGATGGAAAGTGGAGGAGTGGGTGAGAGGAGATGTTGGGCACAGTAGGATATGACAAAATAAAAATAATTTATGAAATATCAAGTGTTGGTGTTGGCTGGAACTGGGTAGGAAGTGAGGAGATGAAAAGCTGATAACAAGGGCTCAGTGGGAGGGGCAGATTGTCTGATAAAGATGATGGCAGTGGAAGGTGCTTGGAAATATATACATATATACATATATACATTTGTGCTAAGTGATGTATGATTCCCCCAACAAAATGTTCTTTAAAAAAGAAAGAAAGAAAAAGCAAAAAAAGCCTTTGAAACCACATTCTCCCCCTTACACATGTCTATAAAATGTAGATTTACATAAGGACACACTGAATTCACATGAGCTCTTCTCAACTTCAATGACAACAAATGTTTGAACGGGGATATTTTACAGCAATGCCAATCAAATCACTGCCTTCTCCCAGATGATCTCTTGCTATGTAGGAAGGGAGGAGGTAGTTTGCAGGCTAGATCTGGTAAGCAATGTTTGAAAAGTGCCTTACCCCTGGTTCTGAAGTGCAGCCACACAAGCTTTTATCTGAGAAAGGCACTATTTGAGAACTTCTTAGTAGAGAAAGGTTTGGGATAGTCTAACTAATTTCACATCGAAAAGCAAATGTGAAACAGCAAGACCCCTGAAAACTTAAACCTGTGTAAGGTGGAAATCTGTCAGAGAGAAAAAAACGCCAATATTTTGCACTAATAGAGAACTATAGAAAAGTGGTAAAATTACACCTGTCAAAGGTGAAAATTTATGAGACCCAATAAGACAAAGACGTTCCGTTGAGTTCTGGTTCGTGCAGGTTTTTATTGCGTGTTCTTGCTCTAGTACCAGGGCAACTTCATTCTCCATACTCAAGCCTGGGTTTCACTGGGGTACATGAGACACACATGCAGAAGGGCAGGAAGAAGGCACAGGAGCCTCTTTCTGCTGCATAACATTCGGGCAAGGTTAAGGCTGCCCAGAAGAAGGTGGTATCGATTGCCTTGTCAAAAAGCAAACCTGTTTGAAAAGAAGATTTAGAAAATAATTCTTTCCATTGGCTGTTTGCACATTTTGAATGATCTTTTGAATGATTTATTTTTACCTTAAGCTAACATAACTTCAAGGTCGCTATACTGTCTCGTAAAGATTACTGCTGGGGTAGTGGGCTGCAGTTTGAATCCACAAAGGTCAGCAGTTTGAATCCACCAGTCACCCCATGGAAGACAGGCTTTCTACTCCCCAAAGAGACACAGTCTCAAAAACTAAGGACACTTGTGCTCTGTCCACTCGGGTGGCTCTGTGCCAGAACCAACTTGCTGGCCTTGAGTTTGGGTTGTTTGGATGCCCTCATAAGCCCTGACCCTTGCAATAACCCTGACTCATGGTAACCTCGTGTTGACAAGAGAAGAAATGCACTCGGTAGCAGTTCTCTACCTGTGGGTCACGACTCCATGGAGGGATCAAATGTCCCTTTCAAATGGGATGCCTAAGGACCTCAGAAAACACATATTTCTGATGGTCTTAGGAACGGAGACTCTGCTCCTCTGTCAGTCTCCAGGTAGGTCTGCCCACATGGAGATCTGCTGATAGGGTGATAAAGAAGCTGTCTCCACCTTCCTACGGACGCTGGCTTTTTACACACACTGTCGCAAAATGTAGCAATGTAGTTTACTGTGGCTATATTAAGGCCGTTACCCATGCTACGCCAAGCTTCAAGCAAAATTTCATTTATTTGCAATTAGAAATATTTCACAATATATAATTACATATTGTTTTTGTGATTAATCACTATGCTTTAATGATGTTCAATTTGTAATAATGAAAATGTACCCTGCGTATCAGATATTTACATTACAATTCATAGCAGTAGCAAAATTACAGTTGCAAAGTGACAAAAAAAATTATGGTTGCAAGTCACCACAACACGAGGAACTGTACTAATGGGTCATGGCATTAGGAAGGTTGAGAACCACTGCTCCATAGGGATTTCAATGGGTAGACTGCCAGGTCTTTTTTCCCTAGGTATCTCTGGGTGAATTTGAACTTCCAAACTTTTAATTAGTAAGAAAGCAACAACAAACCAGTTGTCGTCAAGTTAACTTCAATTCATGAAATTTGGAAACTCATGTTGTAGAGTGGGTAGAAAATTACTAGACCTTTCTTCTGAGGTCCCTCTGTGTATGCTGAATCTCTGTTAGTGTGCTTCCAAATTCATTTTCCACCAAAAACATACCCCAAATACAAGACTCTCCCAAAATGCATGCCTTCCAAGGGGACACTGTTTTATGAAGCAACAGACCCTAAATTGTCAGAAAAAGTGGAGTTGAAATACTTAAAGGATATGCATTTTGTGGAAACCTTGATTTTGATGCATGCATTTTAGGAGAACACATGTTTGGAAACACCCTGAGTCATTGCTTTCAATATTACTGTTGATTTGCTGTTTCCCTTTTCCCTAAACTTTGAGAGAAGAATCCTTTACTAAACTCTGCATACCTTTTTGGCCGAAAATTACTGGTTTAACAGATAGTGACAATAAAGTTGAGAAAATCATTTAGCACCTCACTACTGCAACCGTCCACTTGGTTGGCAGATGAGAAGTAGTGAGACTCCTGTTAGAATGAAAAGAGTATAATTAATGTATCCAGACCAACATTCTCCATTATTCCTAACTTGACTTCTTCACTTACTCCATGAGAATTAGGTATGTGGAGAATACCATTAGGAAGGCTATTTTTATTTATCCACTCACTGATATCCCTTGCTCTGTACAAGATAATCATGACAACCTTTGGTTTAATAACAGTATTTTCTAAAACATTCCCTTTCAGTCACCTTGGCCTCTTCCTGCATCCTCCCACACACAACTGCACACTTATTACTGTGCTTACCAGTAGTCACTCTTATTTATTTTCAGCATAATCTAATGGTAAAAAGCTTGAACTAACTTATACCAATTTGTTGACAATAACTAAATGTAGTGATCGATCTATTTCCCCCATTTATTAACTTTATCAATAAGAAAAATCATGGAAGCTTAAGACTTAAGAATAGTTTTACTTTACTTATTAAAGGATATGCACGACTTCACTCCAAGTTCTGACCTTCTCAGAAGTGTTCCTCATGATTCTAATAAGAGGTAAATTGTCACATTGGTGTTAAGTCTTTTTGAACAAGCAAAATGAACATCAACAATAGTACTGGAATTTCAGGTATTTTAAAAAAATCATTTTACTGGGGCTTATACAACTCTTATCACAATCCATGTATCCAGTCATTGTGTTAAGCACATTTGTACATTTATTGCCATCATCATTTTCAAAACATTTTTTTCCTACTTGAGCACTTGGTATCAGCTTCTCCTCCCTCCCTCACAAACCCTTGATAATTTATAAATTACTGTTTTTTCATGTTTTACACTGACTGATGTTTCCCTTTATCCACTTTTCTTTTGTTCCTCCCCCTGGAAGGGGTTATAGGTAGATTATTGTGATCAATTCCCCTTCTCTCCTCCCAACTTCCCCCCACTCTCCTGGTATGGCTACTCTCAATACTAGTCCTGAGAGGTTTATCTATGCTGGATCCCCTGTGGTTCCAGCTCTTATCTGTACCCATGTACATGCTCTGGTATAGCCTGATTTGTAAGGTAGAAATGGGATCATGATAGTGGTGAGGGGAGGGGGGGAAGCTTTAAAGAACTAGAACAAAACTGTATAGCTCAATGGTGCTATACTGTGCCCTGTCTGACTCATCTCCTCCCCATGACCTTTCTGTAAAGGGATGCCCAATTGCCTACTGATGGACTGTGGATCTCCACTCCATATTCCCCCTCAGTAACAATGGCATAATTATTGGTTCTGGGTCTTTGATGCTTGATAGCTGATCCTATTGACACCATATGGTGTGCTTCTTCCATATGGGCTTTGTTGCTTCCCAGATACAAGACTGCTTGTTTATTTTCAAGCCTTTAAAATTCCAGATCTTTTTATAGCTGGGCACCATCAGCTTTCTTCACCACATTTGTTTATACACCCACTTTGTCTTCAGTGATTGTGTTGTGAAAGTGACCATCATGGAATTCCGGGTTATTTGAACATAGTGTTCTTGAATTGAGGGAGTACTTGAGTAGAACACCAATGTCCATCAGCTATTAGGTATGTTTTAAATTTAAATTAAAAAAAATTTTTAATTTTTTTTAGCTTTTTTTCTTTTAAAATTCTTTATCCACCAAATGCAAGTTGTGTTCTTTGTTTGGACTTCCATAGCACAAATATGACAAGCAATTGACTTTCGAGAGCAGAAATTTTCTTTTCTTACACTTCTGCTTCTTTTTTTTTTAAATTTTGAAATTGGTCCATCTATTTCATTTTTTAAAGATTGTTTTATTGGGGGTTCTCACAGCTTTAACAATCCTTATAGCTAAATGTCCACATCTCATCTTGGTCATGTGTGTTCATTCTCTAAGTTTCTCTTCTAGTTTCTGGTGTTTGCTCACATTCCTTGGCATTCATAGATACTCCTTGGTGTCTGTCTTGTGTGTCTATTCCGGTCTTTTTATAACTTGTGCATGATAAGTTTAGGGCCCACCTTATTCTGGATCATCTTTTTAGCATAACAAAACAAATCCTTACTTCAAAACAGAATCATATTCAAAGGTAATAAAAAATTCATTACTGTCTCATTTCTGTCTCATGAGACCCTAGAGGGTAGAGGAAAACTACCCCTGTGAGTTCCTGAGGGTGTATATCTTTTTGGAAGCAGAAAGCCTCATCTTCCTCCTGAATAGCTGACAGGTAGCTTCTAACTACTGACCTTATGGTTAACAGCCCCATGGGTGACTAATATGCCATGATTCAAAGGTACAAGAGTTTAGGAATTCAACACATACATATCCTTGGGAGTGGGGGAGAGGGCTGAGGATACAATTCAATCTATAACACAGGTCTAGATCCAGTGTTTTACTTCTTTAGAAAGTATTTTACTCTCTTCCATTTTCACTCTTATTTTCTCCTTAAAAATTTTGCCTTTTAAGTATTTGAGTTAATAAGGTTGTGGAAACGTAACTCTCTCACGAGTGAGAAGATGGCTTTTCTTCAGCAATCTAGGACATGTGAAGACGGGCACGAATCAGAAACTTGATTCAGTAAAATGGTGAATTTTTCTTCTAGACATATTCAAAAGAAGACGAACATAAGTTTTTGCCATCTCTTTCTAAGCGCAACCCAGTAACTAAAGAAAAGTTCATTTTAATGAAGGTTTTTAAAAAGTGTAAGTTAAGCCTCAGCTAACTCTCCTCCAGCCGTGGACCAGGGATATGAAGAGCTTTGGTATCATGCAAAAGACATGAGAAAGCAGATTAGTGCAGCAAGAGAGAGGTTAAAAGTTAGCACTTTTTCATTTGATCTCTTTTACCCATTTTTATGTTCTAGTTTTCACGCTCTCCACTTTTGTTTCAATTGAGGGTTTTCTCAGCTTTACTCTGTTGTTGTTAGGTTTTTGCTGTGCTTATATATTTGTCTTTCATATGTTTTTCTGCATTTGAAATTCAGGATAGGTAAATATATAGAGGTAGTAATTGAATTAATGGTTTCTTGAGGCTTTGGAAGGGGAGGTTGGGGGAAAGGGGAGCTAATAACAAGTGTGAGAAAGAAAACAATGTTTTAAACTATTGTGGAAATTATTGTCCAATTCTTCTTGATGTCATCAAACTATTGAATTGTATCTTATGTGGATTATGTGCCAATAAACTGTTAGTAAACACATAATAAAATAACATTCATTTCCCACAAAATTTCTACTGTTTTTCTTTTTTCTCAATGTTATCACTATTTGTTAAGTTTTTGTTGGGTCAAGAACAAGAAAACTATAGAGATATATCATCCAAATGGAGGCTAGAGTTAATAATCGCGTCTAAGAATTTCCTGAGTGGCAGAGCCTTAAAAAATCATATGAAAGGTCTAAGAGAAATGTGTTAGTCAGGGTAGACTAGAGAAACAAATTCATGGAGACAGTTGTATGTATATAAGGGAGAGGTTTATATACATGAGAAAATGAACTTTGAGAAAACATTCCAGCCCAGTCCAGATCAAGTCCATAAATCAGATATTAGCCCATATGTCTGACAGCAATCCATCAAGTCCTCTTCAGACTCATAATACACATGCAATGATGCTGAGTGCAGGAAGATCACAGGTCAGTGGGTAGAAAGCCGTTGGATCCAGTGGTATTGTCAGCATCCCAGCACTGGCAGAGGACACCATGTGACTACTCCAGTTTCCAGAGCTGCATCAGGGTAGGTCCATGTGGCTTCTCCTCAGAGATGTCTCACAACAAATGCTCAGGTAACAAGTGTCTCCTGACTCCAAGGAGGAAATAGCAGAATTTCCCAGAATTCTCAGAAGGACATGCCCACACAGAGGCCTCATTGGTTATGATCTGGTTGACAGACTAGACTCCACCCCTACATGCTTAATCCTTAAATTGACAATTATTTAACTATCAAAGAAGTGTCACAAAAAACATGACTGCAGCAGATCAATGCATCATAGTTACTGGTGGGGTTCCCAAAGTAGGACTGGTAGCTATGATTATTACAGACATATTGTATTTGACAGGAACTTACAATATTGGTCCAGAGGTTTCCCCAAGAAAGTCAGATCATGACATATGATTATGTGAGCCATAGTACGGTCATCAACAATGACATACCCAGGTCCGCCCCAAAGGGAGATTGCCCTTCCCTGAGTGCTGTCATTGGGTGCCATGGAAGCAATTGAGCTCATAGCAGCCCCATACACAGAAACTGTTGGTGCTTTGTTGTGTTGTACATAGGGCCTCTATAAGTCAGAGTGACTTGACACATTACCACCAACAAACCATGCAACCGACTTTATTTTCCCAAAGAAACATCTGTATTTGGATACATCTAAGGAGAGGACTGTAGTTTAAATCCACAGTAGGACATCTACTTCTCACCTTTCTCCTTCCTCCAAATAAACCTGAGGAATAATGCGGTGCAGCTGCTTGGCTGAATAAATCTTTACTGCATCCTCCCCGAAATGCAGGCTCGAGTGAGTCACTTAAAGTCCACTCAACTCCACACATGGGTGCAGTTTATTACACTAGCATGGCACAGCAGCCAGAAGAATAAGTTTTATTAGCAAATGGACTTGGATTTAAAACCATACCCTTCAATTTCTAGCTCTGTGATCCATCAAGTTGCATACATATTATATATATATACATATATAATATAAAACTCTAATCAGTAAATTGCTTTTATATATCCATTCCAATCATGGTCTAGCTGCAGTTGATAAAATGACTCTCTGGGACAATGTAAATAACGTGCCTAGAACACTTGCAGGGAATGAGTGATGTAGTGTGCAAATAAGGAGGTGAATGCTTGCTATCACAAAGATGGGTCAGTTTGGTCATCCTCGTACGATGGAAGAACTAAGTCTTCAGAGGTTAAGGGGTCCTCACTATCATACAAAAATAATTTGGAGATAATTGGGTGAGTTAGATAAAACATTGTGCTGAGAACCCCCTAGACCCAGAAGGAAGAGCAAATACTGAATGTGGTGAGAGAGTGTCATGGCGAGCCAATCTCGCTGGCTTATTGCGCAAGACACGGCTGATTTTGAACAGGAGGATTGCCAGCAGAGCTAAACATTTTACTATTGACTGAAGCCAAGCAGGGCCTTACATGCATCCTGTGTAAGCTCTTCCTACAGCACAGTGGAGCCAGAAGTCTTTGGGCAAAAGGTTTGTCAGCAAAGCAAAAAATAAAACAACGCAAAACAAACAAAATAATCCTACAATATTTGCTTGTGCAGTACCCAACTTTTGAATCCAGGTATCACATGCCCATTCTAGGCATCTGCAGTCTAGGTAGCATGATTTTAAGAGGGCTCTGTAGACCTGGCTCTCGTAGCATAATGGATGGCAGCAGCAGAGGTCAGTGAGGTCCAGTGGCGGAGGTACTATAGAGTCAGCAGCAGGGTCCAGTATATGAACTTATAATATTTTGGTAGATATAAATCATTCTTTATCCATATGTGTTTACCATAAAATAGTTGTTGGTGGTCGTATCAAGGTAGCCCTTGTCTCTTGGTGACTTCATGCACAAAAGAAGGAGCATTGATGGTCTTGTGCCATCCCTACGATTTGTTATAAATTGGACAATAGATATCTATAAAGTTTTCATTGACTAAATCACAAGATCTTTCTTCATGGTTTGTCTAAATTGGAAGTGCTACTTGAATCTGTTTAGCCTCAAAGCAAGACACAAGCCTAGAATGATTAAAGCTCATGAGGTGCACTGACCAGGAATCTAACCAGAAGATCTTGGGGAGGGAAGGGAATTCCAATGATATATTAGTGCCTCTGACCATTATATAGCAATCTCTTATTTTGTGCCTGCTAAGTCGAGACTAAAAGGAGCCCTCTTGGCATAATGGTCATGCATTGGGTTCCTAACAGCCAAGTCAGCAGTTTAAAGGCACCGGTTACTCCTCAAGAGAAGGACGGTAAGGCTTTCTACTCCAATCCCGAGTTATCATCTTGGAAACACACAGGAGCAGTTCTCTGTCTTAGAGTTTCACTGTGAGTCAGCATCAACTTAATGACATTGTTTGTTTTGTTTTGTTTTGTTTTGCTTTGTTTTGTTTCACTGTGAGTCAGCATCAACTTAGTGACATTGTTTGCTTTGTTTTGTTAAAGATGATGCTGTCTGCGCCTGTAAAGATTTATAGTCTCAGAAACTCAAAGGGGCAGTTTTCCTTTGCCCTGTTATGTCGCTTTTTGTTGGAACTGATTCAGTGGTGGAGCGTGACAGATCCGATGTTCAATACTTTACACAGAGCATCACAAAGACATAGGTAACCTCTCAGGCAGATAGCATCTCTATAAACAGGTGCTCGGAGGAGATGCACATCTTCCTGACACCAGAAGAGTACTATGGAAGAGTAAGACTTTAATAATAGTTCCATCTGACTCAAAAGTCAGGTATAGTCCACCAACAGCCACGACAGTCAGTGAGACAAATGTCTACAGTGCAAACCTGAATAATAGTGCAGCAGACATCAAAGACAGTCTACATTTTTAAAAAACTGCATGGTCTCAGAAACATCCCAAGAGCAGGGAATGACAAAGAGGCACTGAGAGTAAGGCTGGACTTGAATGAGCTTTAGAGTGGAAGACAGAGGTCAAGCCATTGCCCTGGAGGCAAAGTCAGAAGTGGGAGTAGAAAGTCAGTTGAAAGACCCTGTAGGACATGTCCTAGACCAACATATTAGGTAATGATTAAGGAGGTGGATTTATGGTTGAATGGGTGCTGCATATTAATTAATAATATAGTAAGCACAATTAATAATAAATGAGAGAGACCATTCACTCATGCATTCAACAAATATGTCATGATTTCCTTCTATAGACCAGGTGTTCTTCCAGGTTCCAAGGGTGCAAGAGTAAATGAGATCAACTCTTTTTTAAAAAAAAATAATTTTATTGGGGGCTCTTACAGCTATTATAACATCAATACATCTGTATCAAGCACATTTGCACACATGCTGCCACATTCATTTCCAAACATTTTCCCCTTGAACCCTTCCAGCATAAGCTACTCTTAAAAAAAAGCTCCTCTTTCCCCCCTCCTTTTTTTAATGAATCATTTTATTGGGGGCTCATACACCTCCCCTCATGATCCATACATACATCAATTGTATGCAGACCTCATTTGCACACTTGTTTCCATCATGACTCTCAAAATATCCTCCCTCCACTCAGGCCCCAACTCCACCTCCCCATATCCCCCCCCATGAACCTTGAATAATTTACAAATTATTACTTCATATTGTACACTGTCCATTGTGTCCCTTCATGCACTTCCCTGCTGGCAGTGCCCCAGAGAGGAGGCTATATATAGAGTCCTGAAGTTGGTTCCCCCTTTCTACTCCACCATCCCTCCACCCTCTCAGCATCACCACTTTCATCACTCGTCCTGAGGGAATATCTATCCTAAACTCCCCATGTTTCTGACTCCAGAGTACATCTCCTGTTCTAGTCAGACTTATCTGGTAGATCCGGGAGCATGATAGATAAGCTCTTTTAGAGAAAGAAGCAGGCAATTAGCCAACAAAGCAATAACGTCACTTGTGGGAGTCAGAAGATCTGTAAGGAATGGATGACAGGGCATGGTGTAAGGAGGCTTTAGGGAGCAGAGGGATCATTGTTCAATGAGTTGAAGAAAACAATCTTTGTCTTGACAACTTTAGTGCTGAGACATCATTTTGCATAATCTAGTGCACGCTTTGGAGCATTTTCACTATCAAAAAAGTAAGAGTCCAGAAAGAGGTAAGTCAACCTACATGCATTTTGCCACAAAAGAGACAGAAATGGTGTGGGAGCAGCAAGAGTGAGATCATGAGCAGGCATGAGAAATAAATTAGTTTATAATGAACATAGTATATGAGTGCAAGTAAAAAAAAGTATTCCCATTAGGGATCCAGTTCACAGATGCACAGAATAATTGCAAGCAAGATGTGTCTATATGTGCTGCTGTGATCAGTAGTAGGCTGTGGACAAGTTCTCTCAGTAATACACTTGTCTGAGTTTCATTTGGGTGCCTTACAAAAATTAAGAATTTTTTTTAAATTGCAATAAAATATTGAAATAGGGCTGATATGAAATTATTAATGACATTTCAGTATATTTTCCCAAATCGCTGAAGGTTTGCAACAAGTTTACAGGAATGCTGCCCCTGTATAAAACAAGATTTTAGGTCACTTAAGCATTATCAGGTTAGTCATACCTTAAAACGCAGCCAAGAGAGTGAAGACCATCAATCTTAACAAGGAAAGAAACTGTGTGACTGAAATTCCGACAGTGGTGGAAGAAGACCAAAGAATTACCACTACTCAGGAGTTACTGAAGTTGAGAGCTTACATGGTTCACAATTTTCCATTTTAAGCTAACACATCAGTTGCAGGGGACTTTCACCTAAAAGAATGCCATAATTGTTGACCAAGGAACAGCTAGCTCAAAGAGCAGACCTATCCAATACTTTTGAAGCAAGAAGCAACCTATCAAAAAACATTTTTACAGAAAAAATCTTAACTTAGATTGAGTGTGGAATTTACCAATATGAACCAGAGAGCCAGGTCCAGCCAAAGCAAGGGTGTTGAGAAGATGTTCTTGGTCCATTAAATTCAAGATAGAGTGGTCATCTCCGCAGGTAATGGTGACTGTTCTGGACAATTACCAATGTGTCATCTTGATAGAATTCTCAAAGGACACAAGCTGAAGTCTATTATGAGTAAGTTTTATGAAAATGGAGAACTGTGTTGGCAAGAAAACAGCCAGGACACTTGCATGGAGCCATGTGTTTCCATCATACCAATGCACCCACTCATTCTTTGAACCCGCAAGGGCAGTTTTCCTCTGAGAATTCAGGGAGAAATCTTACAACCACTCTCCCCAACTCCTCACTGGACCTTTTGGTTTTCAAAACTCAAAGAACATTTTAAAGGAGTATGATTTGAATCTTTCAAGGTTGCCCAAATTGCCATCTTGAAATGATGTCCATAAAAATGGGGAGTTTGAAACACTCAAGAGAGTTCGAAACACTGCCTTCAGAATGGTGTAGACCTAGGTGGAGGACATGCCTAGCTCTCATATGTTCTATGTTGATATTTTTGTTTAATAAAGGTTTCTCTGAGTGTGTAGCAATGATACCTAACTTACCCTTGTACATATACTGTGTACGCATAAGGGGGCTTCAAAAAGTTCCTGACTACTTTTAATTATCTTTTAGATCTATTTTCCATGGGCTCCTTGAAGCTCCCTTGAATATATCCAATTTAGAATACCTATGAATTTGTATACTTTAACATAGCTAATGTATCATGTATTTCTATACAAATTTGATACATAAAATATACATTTATCATATGTGTAATAAAGTATATAATATATCCATATCTTTAAATGAAAACAAGAGAAAGACATTTGGAAATAGTTATGGGACAAACTTCGCCACATGGGTGAGTGGAACTCTGTGTGCCTTTTGGTCCTCTGAGACCAGGTTCTGATGAGCCAGGGGATTTTGCTGGGGTGGATGGAGTTCCACCAGAGGACTGTCCCTTGATTCCCCAGTATCCTTCTCAAAGCTTGCTCTTCTTCCTCTACTGAAAGCAGCCTGATGCTTCCTGTGAACATTCAATGAATGTTTGCTAAACACTATTGATGAATATTTTAACAAGTGTGTGTGTGTGGTGTGTGTGTGTGTTTAGGAAGTAAAGAGTTATTTCTCTCATTCAAGTAACAGTCTAATTAATCTGTTGCGATAGTCATGGGCTTATGTTAATTTTATAATTGAAATGCAGGGGTGGAGTCTGGCCAGTTAATCAGGAGAAAGTCATTGAGTAGTTGATGAGGCCTCTGTGTGGGCATGGCTTTCACCTGAGACTCCTGGGAAATCTCGTGGAATTTCCCTCGTGAAGATGAGACGCTATCTTCCCCAGTTGTTGGGAGTTAGTTTCAGAGATGATTAACCACAGGCAATACAAGATGCAGCCTCCAAGAAGCTGGAGGAGCCAGCAGAGAGACCACACAGCTTTGCCCTGATGAAGACAGACCTCTGAAGCTGGAGTGGCATGCTGTTGATGGACCTGAGGCCTGGAAGCGAGGAGCCATGGGGAGACCCCTGCCAGCACCAGAATTCTGCACCCACTGACCTGTGACTTCCTGAGTTGGAAGCAGACTTTATAGACTGACTTCGGGCATATGGGTTAATATTGGACTTATGACTTTGCACTGGACTGGATTGGGATGCCTTCTTAGTATCACATTTCTTTTGTATATAAACCCTTTCCTTATACCTATATGCGTGTCTCTGAAATTTGTTCCTCTAGTCTACCCGGACTAACTCATCTGTCTAGCAACTATGGGACCTTGAGTTAATCACTTAACCTCTCAGAACCGAGTGTTGTTGCTTTTTTTCATCTGTGAAATGCTAATGGGAACCTCAGCTTCCTTGTGTTCCTGGGTGGTGGGGGGAGGGAGGCAAATGAGAGGAGGTGTGAAGAGGTACTTTCAAAAGGTCTAGCTTCTTGCCCATGCTCTGCTGGTAAGAGGGACAGACCAGCATTTTCCCACTCCTACCAACTCAGTGCCATAGGTTAGAACTCTCCACCCAGTGTCCCATGGGTTCTTGTTACAGCAGCAGATCTCTAGGTATTGTTCGCCTTGTTGTGAGGTGCCACGGAGTCAGGAGTGGCCCATCATGACCTTTTGCTCAAGAGACTAAAACCTTTCAGCCCACTGCCCACCACACTGCCACTTCCTCACAGCTGTCCCTGTGCTTGAGGACAGAGTTGCAGCCTCTCTGTCCATGCAGCTCCTTGAGAGCCTTTTCCATCTTGGAACTACGGACCTGCTTAGAGTGGAACACTTAGCCATTGAGCCACAGGGCTCTTCCTGGTCTTGCTATATTATATGAAGGGGTGGGGAGAGTGGGGGACAAATGGAGAGATCTACATGGGAAGAAAGAGCAGGGGATATTCCATTTGCCCCTCTGCTACTCTGCTGCATTGAGCTTAAACCACTCACTTCGGGGAAGAAACAGGCCTTGAAGGATGAGGGAAGAGCTCTGAGTTAAAAAAGAGAGGAACCTGAACACATTAGCAGTGTCATGGTTGTTTATTGTTTTCACCCATGAGGTAATAAATCAATGCGAGGTTTGTCATTTTAATTAGTCTTCTTTCAGTCAGGGGAGTCAGGGCTGTTAAGTGCTGATAGGGAACTGAAAAATTACCTAAGGACAAGTATCCAGGGAGGCATCTCTGAGAGCTGCGGGTCAGTGGAGATGGGGAGGGGTGACTTCGAGAGCCGGGCACTTCCTGAGCTGGGTCTTAAGGCTCCTTGGTGCTGCCAGGAGTTGGGGGTGGAAAATGAAATGGTCTTTTCCTACTCCCTGCTTGCCTGACTTTCTGCCTCCTGGAGAGCTGTCGGGAGGAAGAGCAAGGAAATAGGTCTCTCTGCTAGGTCCTGTCCACAGAAGTGAGGGTGGCATTATGAAACTGTCTAGAGTCGGGGGACTACGACCCTCACCAGGGAGGAACCCTGGTTTCCTGGGGGGGGGGGTGGTAATGCATGGGGCTGTGAAAACTCAGCAGTTTGAAACCACGGGCAACTCTGAGGGGGCAAGATGATGCTCCCTGTGCCTATCCAGAGTTCATCTCCGAAACCCTTTCCTACAGGGCTGCTCAGGGTCTGGGTTGACTGGGTTACACTGAGAAGACAAGCAAAGCTCTTTTAAATTCTGGCAAAGAGCACTTTGCAAATTAGGTTTCCAGGCTGCAATCCCACTGCGTGACAAAGAAATCCATTTCTGGTGATATTTGAGGAATAATGCAAGCAAGTCCTTTAGAAGGAGTGGAGAGGTATAAGACTACTCATTGATGTGTGTTGGGTTGTTGGTTGTTATATCTCTACTAGGTAATCAAGGGAGAATGACCTTAAGTCCTCCACAGAGTCCTGACTGATATTTCTAAAATTGGTCATTTTTTGACTCCAGCAGTGTCTAGAAGGGTCTTTGCTAACTTTCTTCTTCTAGTTGGTGGCACAGTTCAGAGACTCCTCCTATGTTTTCCGCTTAGCTGTCATATGTGATGGTTGATTTTATAGGTTGACTAGGTGCCCAGGTGTTTGGTCAAACACTGGTCTACTCGTTGCTATGAAGTGGTGACATTGATGAACTCTTCTGCCTGTGCTGTAGGATGGTTTTCAGTAATGTGTGTGGACCAGGAGAAGGAGAGACTTCTCCCCCCTCGAGAGTCCTAGTCTCTGAAGCCTACAGGGGACGTTCTACTGTGCCATGATGAGCTATACTTGACTTCATGGCAGTGAGTCTGGGTTTTGAGTATGTGGTTCTCAATCAGTTGGAAACCTTAAAAACAAAAAAGGTGTGCTGTCTCTACACTATGAATAGACATCTTCCTGGAACTCTTCCTCCCTTCTAGTTGCCCGACTTAATAGATTTTGAAAAACAAGACTGCAGAACTCTTCAGCCTGTGCCTGATTTACATATGTTAGACTTTTCAAACTCCAAAATCCAGTGATCCAATTTCTTTAAATCTCTTTCTCTCTTTCTCCCTCTGCATACACACAAAGTAGAGGGATTTAGAAAGTCTTTGGAAAGATGGAATGAGAAGCTCATGAACATTTTCCATAAACTCTTTGAAGTCTCTTATTATGTCAGTATTTATGCTTATATTATTCATTCCATTTTCTAGAGAATTCTAAGGTACTGTGTATCTACAAGGAAAGCATTTAGCTCTCTAATCCACAGTTCTAGCTCCATGAATCATGTATATTCTGTAAAAAAAACCAAAACAACTTATTATCTCCACCTCACAGAATTGTTTTAAGAATTTGATGTCAGACTCCATATCATAGAAGCATAAGAGATTTTATGATTATCAGTGTTGTTATTATATTTGTTGTACTTACAATATTGAAAAAAAGGAGGATGTTTAGCTTTTATTTTCCAGACGTGGACATTCCAAATTCCATAGGTAGCAATGTCAGGTAGTTCAACGTGTGCACTCCAATCACTTTTCTGGCCTCTCTGGAAAGTGGCTGGATATTCCCTTTCTTTGGGGTTCCAGTAAGATTTGCTCCCTTCCAGATGTGTCTGAACCCTTTTTCACAGTCCTCACATGTTGTGCTCCAGTTATCAAGTGGAGTAGTAAGCTTCACTTTTTACATTTTCACACCAGTTCTTTCTTTGAGAGCTCAGTTTCTCTTCCAACATGAGAGAGACCTCTCTCCACCTTTGGATGGAGTGCACGCATCGCTGCTCAATCATCTCTTTCTCTGAAAGTGATCAAAAGACATAACTCCATTTTCCTTTGAGTCCTAACAGATGGCCCCAATATGTTTCTTTTCTATGTCTTTCTTAAAATATAACACCCAGCGGTGAATATTCAGGTGTGATTGAACCAAACCAAGAAAACCAATAAAGGAAATCTAAATCCTGTGCTGTGGAGTCCGTTCGGGCTCCCAGAAACCCCATACGTTACAGAGCAGAACAAGATCCTGTGGTTGCCTTGGCTGCAGTTGGGTTGTTTCTGTGTTTAGGGACCATCAAGTTGGTTCCGACTCACTGTGAGCCCATGCACAACTTAATGGAACACTGCCCACTGTACCCCATGCTCACAATAGTTCTTATACTTGATCCCATTGTTTCAGTCACAGAGTCAATACATTTCCATGAAGGCCTCCCTCTTTCCCTTGTTCTCTCTCCTTTACCAAGCATGAGGTCCTTGTCCAGGGTATAATTTCTCCTGCAACCTATTCAGTTAAGGTCATTCTTCTAAGAAGGACTAGAGGTCTTAGGCAGCATAAAGAAGAACATAGGACTTAAAGTAAGAAATTATGAGCTCATTTCTGCCAATTTCCTAGCGTGCAGTGATTTTCTATATATCTTTTAGGTCTCATCTTTCCTTCTGAAAAATGAAGTTAATATTAGTATATTGGGAGCTTTGGAAAGTAGTCAGGGAAGTGCAGCACTTACAACACTGGTCGGCCCTTAGAAAGGTGTTCCTTTGGCCAAGACCAGATGCTCTGCACTTTTCAACGACGTGCCCTGACTTGTCCTGCCTTGGTTTTCCTTAACATGGTGTATCAGAGAGCTGTGGGTCAGCTCAGATTCATTTTCCCAAATATTCACTCCCTGCCTACAACTCCCAAGAGGAAGATTATAATTTTCTGCTCTACCTATTAGCATTTTTAATTTTGTCAATGAGATATGAACAGTCGTGGTGCAATGGAGTCTTGAAAACTGCCCTTGTGTTTGGGTCTACACATGGGAACCTTGGGTCCCCACTCTAAGAAGATTATGCCCAAAATGGCCAGGAGGAAGATAAAAGTTAAAGGGCAGAGAACAAACTAAGGCAGAATGGTCCAAGGATAGGATGGGGACCTGCTGCCTGATGGAGTCCACGAGCCAAGCCCAACTGAGACCCAGAATACAGCACAGAGAAGGAGCTGACACCCCCGAGTCACGGGTATGCATCCATGTATGCATTCATGTATGCATCTGAGGATTTTGGGTTGTTTTCAGTACAGCATACTGATGGTTATATTTATCTGAAATAGGCAGTAAGGTAAGTTTACATGACTGGCTACGTCTCCCTCTTCTTTAATGTTTTCCTTCCCACATCAGATCCATAGGGCAGTTCATATTCCATTAAAGAGGGGACTCGGTGGAAGAAGTCTATGTAAGTGAGCAGAATTATAAGCTAATAAATCACTTATTATCGAGGTGAGTCTGGCTTGGGACAACTCCATGTATGTCAGAGCAGAACTAGAATCCACCATGTTTTCAATTGCTGATATATATATATATATATATATATATATATATATATATATGTAAATTGATAGGTTTTTCTTCATAGGTGGGAGGATTTGAACCCCCACCCACCCTTCATTTAGCAGAAGAGTGAATTAGAAGCCAAACCTGTTCAATGTCTGACCACCCGGGAAATGATATGAGACTGATTATATTAGGGTGCAGGCTGGGTTCCTCTTCTTTAATGCATATGCATCTCCCTGCCTTGATTCCTCATTCTCTGAGCATCTTAGAAAATCCTTGTAAGAGGGGATCATGCGTACGTTTTCATCAGGAAGAAACTTCTCCCCTTCTCCTTTCAACAAAGAGTTCCCAAACCTATCCTCTTGGTTGTTCTACTGGTTGGGGTGATGTTTTCTAGAAGAATTCCCAGTTACCCGAGTCTTTGGAGGGTGGAGGAAAGGGAGAAAGAGAGTAAGGGTAAGACTCCTTCAGCTAG
>PVJH01018733.1:0-44476 GCA_004026705.1 Nesogale talazaci
AATACCACTGCTGCCAAGTTGATTCTCACTCAACATTATATACATTAATAATGTGTTTAATTTTAATAAGAAATGCCTTTTAAACTATAATTAAACACATTTAAAGCATCCTTGGAACATTTGAAGGAGTAGATCTGAAATTGACATTATTATTAACTAGACTTTTCAATGAACTTCCCTGAAAACTCTTGTAATTACAGTAGAGGATAATTCTATTTTTAAATTGCAGTATGTCTTTGAATGACAGTGTTGGCAAAGACTTGTGAATAAAATCGTGCACCGTAAGAACCCCGGTGGCGTAGTGGTGAGGCACTGGGCGGACACCACAAGATGAGAAGCTGGAAACCAGGAGCTTCTCTCCATCCAGAAAGAGGTGGCCTCTCCAACTCACGGGGCAGTTCTGTTTCTCATCCTGTAGGGTTACTGTGAGGTGACTCGACTGGATGGCTGGGAGCTTTTAAGTTCTGCCCGAAGAAAGAACTCATACATCTGCTTTGGAAGAAGTATCTTCTGAGTGCTCCTTGAAGGGGAACAAGAGATTTCGTCTCATGCCATCAGGAGGGACCAGCCCCCGGAGAAAGAAATCATGCTTGGCAAAGACGCTCGACAAGATGGACTAACACAGAGGCTGCGACAACGGTGTCAAATACGGCTGCGACTGTGAGGGCAAGCACAGGAGGAGGCAGCATTTCATTCTGTTACATGAAAGGCCACTATGAGTCGGGACCAATTCGAGGAAACCAAACAATATCTACTTCTCATGGCAGCTTTTAAATAACTGTTTTGTAGTCTAAAAAACCAATGATATAACATTAATAAATTGAACAAAGTCAGCCCAACAATGAAATCGTTCACAAAGGCAACGACAAGAGTTTCCTCTATGTAAGTGTAATGTATACCAGATAACGTTTTAAATCAAATTCAAACTGTGACCTTGATCTCTTTTATCTCATGCTTACTTTTAAAGGTGCCCAAAGCCTTCAATTTAAACATGTCACTTTCTCAATAAGTGACATTAAAATTTGGGGATCATCTTACTGCTTTCCCAAATTCAATTAAACATGAAGTAACCAAGTTTCATTATTTCTGAAGCCAAAAATACAGCACAAGAAAGCACTTAACCAATGAAGAGAAGAAAAACGCTTCTTTGTGCCCACTTTCACATACAGCTCCTGAGCAACTCTATCGAGGAAAGTATAGGCTTTCAAGAAGCCACTGTGGGCCAGGAGGACAGCACAAAGAAAGAGAGGAAAGAGTAGAAGGCAAAAGACATTTATAAGGGCACAAATACAGGCACATATATATGTAAATACATTTATATGTAACAAAATATTAGGGATATAGGACTATGTACATATATTTACATGCTGGGTATTAAGTTATCAGAGGAAATTGGACCACTACTCAAGTATTCCCTCAACCCAAGAACACTTCATTCTAATAACCTGACAAATCACTGAAGACAAAATGGGTGCATAAGCAAATGTGGCTGAAGACAGCTGATGGAGCCCAGATATTAAAGGATATAGCATCTGGGGTCTTAAAGAATGAGGTTAAATAAGCAGCCATCTAACTGGGAAGCAACAAAGCCCACATAGAAGCACACCAGCCTGTGTGATCAGGAGGTTTGACAGAATCAGAATCAGGCATCAAACGGTCAAAAACAGACAACAGACAATTTGCATATAGATGCAAATGAGGGGGGTCCCAAAACCTATCTGCAGACAATTGAGCATCCCCTCACAGAAGGGTCACAAGGAAGGAACAAGTCATCCACGGTGCAGTATAGCACTGATGAAATACAACATTCCTCTAGTTCTTGTTTGTTTCACTGCCCTGGTGGGAGTAGGAAGCCCAGCCTTGCTCCTGGAGAGCTGCTGCTGGATTTGAACCACCAAGCCAGTGGGCCGCAGTCAACTGTATCACTGGGGTTCAGCATTCTAGTTTTTTTTTAAACATTAAAAAAATTTTTTTTTTTTTTAGGCATCAGTGCCTTCAGGTGGTGGGAGTAGGAGGCCCAGCCTTTGCTCCTGGGAGTTGGAATTGAACCTCCAACCCAGTGGGCTGCAGTCCTGTGCACAACCACTACGCCACCAGGGTTCAGCCCATTCCTCTAGTTTTTTAATGCTTACCCCCTCACCCACTATTATGACCCCCCCCAACTGTACCTTACAAATCTGACTAGACCAGGGCATGTATACTGGTACAGAAAGAAGCTCTCCACACACAGAATCCAGGATAAACAATCCCCTCAGGTACAGTAATGGGAGTAGTGATTCCATGAAGGTAGAGGAAAGGTGGGGGGAGAAGGGGAAGAAGGGGAGATCCAATCACAATGCTTGACCTATTATACTGCACCCCTCCCCCATCCACCTAACGACAGAAATGTAGGTCAAAGAAGACAGCTGGTGTAAGACATGAAATATTAAGTACGAAAATGTGCTTGACACCTCTGTACAAATGTGCTTGACAACCTATGTACAAATGTGCTTGACACAATGGATGGGAAGTATGGATTATGATAAGAGCTGTAAGAATCTCCAATAAAATGATTTTGTAGTAACAATGAAATACGTAACTTTCCTCTAGTTCTCAAATGCTTCCTCCCACCATCATGATCCTAATTCTACCAGACAAATCCAAATAGACCAAGGGATGTACACTGGAGTTGGAAACATGGGGAATTTAGGATAGATGATCTTTCAGGACCAGTGGTGGGAGTGGTGATACTGGGAGGGTAATGGGATGATGGAATAGAAAGGGGAAACCAATTTCAGGGATCTACATATAACCTCCTCTTTGGGGCATGGACAACAGGGAAGTGAGTGAAGGGACACTTTGGACAGTGTATGATATGAAAAAGTAATAACAATTTGTAAATTATTAGGGGTTCATGGGGGAGGGGGAGGGAGGGGAAATATGGGGAACTGGTACTGGGGGCCTAAGTGGAGGGAGAATATTTTGAGAGTGATGATGGCAACAAATGTGCAAACATGGCCTGCATACAATTGATGTATGTATGGATCGTGATGGGGGCTGTATGAGCCCCCAATAAAATGATTCATTAAAAAAAAGGGGAGAAAGAGGAGCTTATACCAAGGGCTCAAGTGAAAAATAATAGGAAATGAATATAGCAACATGTGTACAAATATGCTTGATTCAAATGATGTATTGAATGTTATAAGAGCTGTAAGAGGCCCCAATAAAATCATTGGGGGGAAAAATATTTTAAAATATGTATTTTTTCGGCTGAGCCCCGGTGGCGTAGTGGTTGTGCGCGGGACTGTGGCCCACTGGGATGGAGGTTCGATTCCGGCTCCCAGGAGCAAAGGCTGGGCCTCCTACTCCCACCACCTGAGGGCAGTGATGCCTAAAAAAGTAAAAAATAAAATTAAAAAAAAAAAGATAATAAAAATATTATTATTTTTTCTTCCTCTTCCGGGGACACAATGTAGAGGCATTCACAATGGTTTAGCGTCTGACCTACTGGCGTAGGCTATCCTACAACACAGGCTCTAACAAAAAGAAGTGTCCCGAACCCCTGTTCATAGAATCATTTACCTTTATACCAAGAAGGTTGGGAAAGCACCCAAATCTGCATGTGGCGTGTGCCCGGGCCGACTCCGAGGGGTCCGTGCTGTGAGACCCAAAGTTCTCATGAGGTTGTCCAAAACCAAAAAACACGTCAACAGGGCTTAGGGTGGGTCCATGTGTGCTAACTGTGGCTGAGACAGGATCCAGCGTGCTTTCCTTTTTGAGGAGCAGAAAATCGTTGTGAAAGTGTTGAAGGCACAAGCACAGAGTCAGGAAGCTAAATAAATGCAAATGAAGCTTGCTTGAAGAATAAATCAAGTTACTTGTTCTGGTTAAAAAAATATGTATTTTTAACTACAAAAAAATAACAATAACCTATGATTTATCAAGGGTCCACAGGGTGGTAATGTGGAGAAGAGAGGGGAAAAATGTGGAGCTGATGACAAGGGCTCAAGTAGAAAGAAATTGTTTCGAAAATGTTGGCAACACATGTACAAATGTGCTTGATACAACTGATGTATGGATTGTTTTCAGAGGCCCCCCCCCCCAGTGATTTATTTAAATTTTTTAAAAAGCCACTTGTACAAGGCACTAACTATTCAAGAGAATCAGTTGGTTAGGGATGTTGTAACTATTATACCTGGAAGAAAGGCTTTCACATTCAAATGACTAACGCAGGACTGTGCTTAGTGCTATGGTACACAGGGGTGGGAAGGAATGTATATTTTTCACTGATATGAAAAGATGTCGGGGGCTGAGCCCCGGTGGCGTAGTGGTTGTGCGCGGGACTGCGGCCCACTGGGATGGAGGTTCAATTCCGGCTCCCAGGAGCAAAGGCTGGGCCTCCTACTCCCACCACCGGAGGGCAGTGATGCCTAAAATAAAAAAAAAAAGAAAAGATGTCGGGTTGAGTCCTGGTAGCGTAGTGGTTGTGCGCGGGACTGCGGCCCACTGGGACAGAGGTTCAATTCCAGCAGTGGGGCTGAGCCTCCTACTCCCACCACCGGAGAGCGGTGATGCCCCCACCCCCACCCCCCCGCCAAAAAAAGAAAAGATGTCAAAACTCATAGATGGCTCAGACAACAGGTAAAAATCAGGTACGGCTTTCCATACCGCATCAAGCTCTGAAATTAATTTTTATTTGCTCCTGCACAATTACTGATTGTGTTCCTGTCCCTCACTCCAGAGCAGATGCAACAATGTTTCAATTCCTATGTTGCTGTGTGCTGGAGAATCCATTCTGACTCATAGACACCCTATTCAACAGTCCCCACAGTCCCTAACTTTCCATCATGACAGGAACACACTGCTCTTCTGTCCTTCGGCACAGAATACATTCAATCTCCAAGCTTTGGGTTAGCAGTCAAGCATTAACCAATACATTAGTATTAGTACAGCTCCCCATCTTAGGATCTTCACTGATCAAGCGAAAAACTCTTCCCTAATCAAAAGGTTCAAAGAGGTCCACTGATGGGGCAAATTCCCAAGCTCTCATAACAATCCTAACCCGGCCACCAAGAGCCACTTTCAAGCATTTTACCTCCTACCCTTTCCCAGCAGGAACTCTCAAGCGCTATACTCACTGGCATGTGAAAATGCCACAAAATAGAATTTTTCCATGAACTTTTTGAAACTACTTCAAAGGAGTTTTTTTCCTTTTAGACCTATTATATTATTATAAGAAATGTCTTGCTCTTGAAGATAAACGAGTCGCTGTTCAGCGCAGAAACAGCAAAGCCCACATGGAAGAAGCGCACCAGTCTGTGTGATCAAGAGGGGCCGAAGGGAGCAGGTATCAAGCATCCAAGAACAGGAATCACATCATTACGAATGAGGGGGAGAGCAGGGTGGGGACCTAAGGCCTACTGGCGGGTAATTGTCACCCCTTTACACGGGGTCACGGGGAGGAGACAGACCAGTCAAGGTGCAGCTTGATGCATACAACTTTCCTGTAGTTCCTGAAGCCTTCCTCCCCGGCCCCCAACTATCATGGTCCCAACTCTACCTTACAAATCCAGATGGACTGGAGAAGATAAACGAGTAGAGAGGGGATCTGGAGATATGGGGAAGCCAAGATGGATGAGCCCCTTTGGGCCAGTGGTGAGATTGGAGCTGCTGGATGGGTGGAGAGGTTGGGTAGAGAGACAGAACCAACTGCAAGGTTATACACATAAGCTCCTATATGAAGGGCAGATACCAAAGGAGTGGGTTGGGAGAGAGGTCAGGCAGTGTAAGATATGACAGAACAATAATAATTTATAAGAGGGTTGGTGGGGAAGGGAGAGCAGGGGAGAGGGAAAAGAATGGAAAAGCCGCTATCAAGGGCTCAAGGGGAAAGGCGGATGTTTGGAGAAAGATAACAGCAGCAGACGTGTGAAGGTGCTTGGCACAGTATGTTTATTTATGTATTGTGAAAACCGATGTACAAGCCCCAATAAAATGATTTTTAATAAAAAAAAAAAAAAGAAAAGAAAAAGAAATGTCGGGCTGAGCCCTGGTGGCGTAAGTTGTTGAGTGCGGAACTGCAGCCCGTGGCTTGGCGGTTCAAATCCAGTCTCACTATCTAAACATTTAAATCCTTACCAACAGGATTTATTCATCTTTGCAACTGTCTCGAAGACAAAAGCAATTCAATAGGTTATCTGTTCAATAGATTTAATTGTAAGGCAAAAACTCTCCCATTCAAGCATTTCAACTGAGTAGCTGCCACTCTAATTGATGAAAAGTCCAAATGAAAAACCAAGAGTTCGGGCTGGGCCTCAGTGGTACAGTGGTTAAACTACGACCCACTGGCTTGGCGGTTCAAATCCAGCAGCGGCTCTCCAGAGCAAGGCTGGGCCTCCCACTCCCACCAGAGGGCAGTGATGTCCACCAAGAAAACAAAACAAAATGAAAAACCAAGAGAGTTCCATTATTTCTCTTCCACTTCTCCATAACTAGGAGCCATACACATCACTGTCATAATTATTTCACTTAAGTTTATGGTACTACTTAACTGAAAGCTTTCATGTCTGATGAAGGAACTTTGTCATATCAAACTCCAAATTCACTGCCACCAAGTAAATTCTAACACATGCCATCTCTCCAGGACAGTGTAGACCTGTCCCTGGGTGTTTCTAATACTAATCCATTAGGAGAGTAGCTCTTGCCTCTCCTTCAGATATATTGACAAGTGGTTTTGAACAGCCGAGCTTGAAAGTTATCAGCCCAGCACATAACCACTACATCACCCAGATTCCTGGAGACCCTACAGGTCAGGGTAGAACTGCCCCGAGGGGTTCCCAAGACTGTAACTCTTCAGGGGAATAGAAAGCCTGGTCTTTCTTCTTGTGGCTTGGCTGGTCGTTTCAAACTTCTGACCTTGCCAGTAGCAAACCCAACATACAACCTCTATGCCAGTAGAGTTCCAAATTTGTACTAAAATGTATTAAATAACTTGATTCACTCAATAAAACCCTTTTGAACAACTATATAAGAGGGAGCATCAAAATTCATGGAAGTGTGAAATTGAAAAATGGGATATTCCCACAAACCTTTTGAAGCACCCCTTCAACCTATATAACACCTATTGTTTACTGGTATAACAAAAAATAACCAGCATACAATTATTCTATTCATGGGACACCACAGTTTGAAAACATGAAACAAAGTACTCGCTGCCAGAGTCGATTCAGACACATACTGCCACGACAAAGGAGTTCCAAGATGGTTAACTCTTTCTGGGAGCAGACAGACTCATCTTCCTCCCCTGCAATGGCAGAGGGACTGACCATCATGGACCTTGCAGTGTGCAGCTCAATGTACAATCCATAGCGAGAAAAAGTCAGTTAAATTCTTTTTCTTATTTAGGAAGTCCTAAAAATGAGTTATGGGCTTGTCCACTTTTCTTAGGACGTGAAAAGTTGAGTTCTCTATTCCAATAGAATGAATTTGAAAATGCAGTCTGAGAATGTGCTGTCATTTTCTAGACAAACGTCCCCATTCAGCAAACTATGGGTTTCATCAGCTCAGCACTTGGTGAGAACTATAAATTCCGAAAAATGACTTTCACCTAGTTTGTGCTGGTATCGCGAAAACTGCCATCTACTGGATGTTCCCTGAACATCATGAACAATGAAGGGTGTTACCGTACATCCCAAGCTAGAAAGCAACAATTTTCAGTCTTTAAATAGTAGCATACACAAACCCAAGTTACTCATCTATTTTCCTATGCTGAGATTACTAACTGCAATAAGGTGACTTCTAAACTAGTTCTCCATCTTTCAAAATAACTTCAAAATCTTGAAACGAAACAGAAACTCCTTATGTAACCTTGTACTTTCATTTCCCGAATCCTTGATCATTTCGATGGCACCCACGTGCCAACACTTTCAGGTCTTTACAGTAAAGGTGGCATAAGCATACCACCAGAATGAATGTGTTTCAGCCGTGTATAATAAACATTAAGAGAACTTACAAAACATAAATACATGCACACACACAAAAAAGTGCTTGAATATGGAATTAACAGATAAGAGGTTTTTCCACAAACTTTTAAGTCCATTCACAGTGTAATGGGCAAGTAAGAAATATTGCAAACATTTTAAATATTTTAAAAAGTCACTTTCAACCTTGGCGCCTTCCTTAAATATAAAAATAACACTTTTAGGTAGAAAGGGATAGGAACACATTAGGGACGATACTTGTTTTCCATTACTAGAAGCTACACAAGCCGGGCACACTTTAGTTAAGCTCAAGGTTATTCGCTAGGGATGCAAGATAGTTGACAGTTTTCACTTTTAAAGAGCTCTCCAATGCAGGCGAGGGCTCCGGCGGGGTGGAGAAGGGGGTGGCGCGCAAACGTGGAGCTCGTCATAGTTAACTATTGAGCAATTATTGACAGGTGAAAGACTTAGCTACCGTGTTCAGATTGTAACATTGCTCTCAATTAACCCGAGTTCCTCAATCCTCAATTTCCCAGACATAGTGATTCTATGAATGAAGTCTATGCCATTGAAAGCCTGCCAATCTGCACAAAGAGGACGGAGTATTATCCCCATCCTCTGCGAAAGCGTGCCCAGCCCGAAAGAAAGCTCCGCCTTTGCTCCAGGGGGTAGCAGCACCTGTGCGACAATCAGGCTCAGTTCATTCCTCTGCCTTCGGCAGGATCAAGGATCGGGGGTCTCCCGCGGAAATCCCGAGGCCTCGCATACAAAGGTTCGGGCGGGTGTGGTAGAATGCTAGGGCAGTGCCCCCCGGAGACATAAGGTCTGCCTGGAAGCCAGGGCGAGGCCTGGGATGCCCTTGGAGGTTAATCCGCTCCACGCTGCGGGTCGCTGGGGGGCGGCACTGAGATGGGGCGTGGGAAGACAGCGCGGCGACCTTCCTGCGTCGGCTTACCGGATCCAGGCCAGTTCATGAGGGTGGCCTGTGGAATTCAGCAACCGCCCCCACGAGCCCCCGAGGGAAGCCGCTACTTACCCCGGGGCAGATACAGCAGGAGCTGGAGCCCACAGCCGGCCTTACCCAGGAAGGAAATGCCCCTGGGAGAAAACACTTCCGGTAAATGACCGTGACTCGCACGGATCATGCGCAGTCCACAGCCGCCCGCGCGAGGGTTTCCGGTTTGAGAAAAGCGGTGAAGCGGGTCCTTAAATCTACAATTTACTGGGTTGAGGCGCTCCGGAAAATGTGTCTACGAGTCCTACTTGCCCAGGCGCTGAGTTTGGCTCGTCTCAGGAATCACGTTGGGGACCCACGGTCTCTGCTGTCCTCGCCCCGGGTACCGTCGTGAGGAGAGGGGAAACCTCGGAGTGCAAGGAAACGGCCCGAGCGGACACGTATCTCCTGCAAATTCCACGGAAGACCTTTAGCCTTCCGCCGGTTTCAACCTCGGAGGAATCTCGCTACCGCGGCCGCTCTGTCATTTAGCCAAACGGCAGTCGCGCCCTGTCACTAAGGCCCCGCCCCCGCGCCATCTCACCATCTGCCTATCAGTTTCTGGTGAGCTCACTGTCCCCCTTCTCCGCGCTCACAAGCACGTGGGGGTGGCGCCTGAAAATCCTGCGGCAAGAAGGATCCGGCCAGAGCCGGTAGGAGGGACTGGCTCGGACCTCTGCCGCCAGGCTCTGCGTTCAGGGGACTCCCTCGTTCTTCTAACCTTCTCCTGAAGAGGTGATGAGACGCCGGAGGTCTCGAGGTAGCAAACACCAAAGCCAGCCACCCCCCCACCCCCCCCTAAATACACAAGGTGTTGCCAAGGATAAAATGGCTTTGGACACTGTCTGAAGCTAGGGGAACCATGGCTTCCTTCAGTTGAAGGCGGTCAGCCTATGGAGTAGTCCGTTTTTTGCGTCCCTGGAAGGCAGTTCAGAATGGCCTCCAGGCGGCGGGTTTAGTTTGAAAACGCGGTTGGAGGGCACTGGTGACGCTGTTGGGTAAAGGTAAGCTATTCTGCTTGCTGACCACACGGTTGAAGTTCAAAGTCACTAACCGCTCCTGGGAGGCAGATGAGGCTTCAAAGTCTGGCAAAGTTCTACAGCTTCCAAAACCACGTACGATAGAGGGTCGCTATGAGTTGGAATCAACGGAGTGTCGGTGGGTCGGGTAAGGTAAGGCACTTGGTGTCTCTATGCTTTTGACATCTTTGGTGGCTGACTTAGTATCTTAACAGAGATCTCAGCATCTGCTCGGTGTCAAAAACAAAACTCCTACCATTGTGTCACAGCCGATCACAGTGACCCTGTAGCACTGACCCCGTGAGTTTCAGAGACTGTTATCTCTCTGTGGAAGTAGCCGTGCTAGTTTAGAGCCACGATGACATAAACTTAAATTCAGAGCTGAGGGAAGGGTTTTGCTAGCTGTGGCCTCTGAAGGAAGATCCTTGTCTCATTACAACTAGGTGCCTGAAAGTCTTTGGATATCTACATATGTCTTGGCATCAATTTTTCCCTGGGTCTAGGAGATTCGCAGCACAGGAACCCTGAGTCCAAAATACGCCCTCCACTTCTGACTTTTCTTTCTTAGTAGTACAGAGGGCCCTTCTGTACTTGCTTCTGTGTCCTTGTTATTTCTTGTAAGATAAAACATGATAGAAGCCAAATTCCAGGGAAACTCCTCTTAAACTGGATCAGGGCTGACTGAGTACATCAGATTACACTGTGAGATGAGTACATCATGCATAACTACCAAACCACTGAGATTCATCCCCTAACCAAACTGACACATATTTGGGGGGAGTCACAAATTAATCCATGATAGTGGTGTAGAATTTTGCAACCTTAAAGTTAGCATATGCTACCATTGTTACCAGCTTGCAATCATGTAGTGAGGACAATAGCTACACTTACAGAATGTAACACACACAATGCTGGATTTGTGTTTTACATCAATAATATAAATTCCTTTGAAAACAATCCTCTAGGGCTGAGCCCCGGTGGTGTAGTGGTTGTGCGTGGGACTGCGGCCCACTGGGACGGAGGTTCAATTCCAGCAGTGGGGCTGGGCCTCCTACTCCCACCACCGGAGAGCAGTGATGCCCTAAAAAAAAAAAAAAAAAAAAAATCAGAAAACAATCCTCTAGTCAGTGTTTTCTTCATTTTTCTAGATGAACAGAATTTTTTAAAGTGTTTAGCTTAGAAAATTTACTGAGTTCATGTGTTAGCTATTAAGTAACAAACTTTCGTTGGAATTGAGATTTGTCCAATTTAAACACTTACCTTTACATTGTCTCCTTGAGAGTATAATATCTGTGAAATGGGAAAATAAACTAGTAGAAAGAGATAAGACTATTGGGCAGGGAGAGGGGAAAAATGGGCTGATATCAAGGGCTCAAATAGAAATAAAATGTTTTGAGAATGATGATGGTCACAAATATACAAATGTGCTTGACACAATGTTTGTATGGATTGTAATAATAGTACTAACCCCCAACAAAATGATTTTTTGTTTTTCTTTTTTTTCGGGGGGGGGGGGCATCACTGTCTCTGGTGGTCGTGGGCGCTACCCAGTGCTGCTCCTGAGAGCCGCCACTGGATTTGAACTGCCAAGCCCGCGGGCCACAGTCCCGCACTCAACCACTTATGCCAGTGGGGTTCAGCCCTTAAAATGATTTTTTAAAAGAGAAATTAGAGTAATGAAGGGAATAGAAGGGTGCATGTACTTATAACCTTCTAAATTTAAAACACCGAACTGGAATTATTTTCCGTTGTTAATGAAAATTAACTTTAAACTCTTTTTTAGATTTTAATTAGGTTCGTTGACTAGAATCAGGGAATTTAATAGTTTTGTGTTGTTGTATGTCCATTTTTTTTTATAAAGCTGTGTGTGTGTATACCTTCATAAAATAAGGTTTTTCATTTGGTGTGATACTAGATTTGGGAATACAGGTCTGATTAGTCAGTCTTCAAATAGAGAGCTAGACCTTTGAGAAGAATAGATTGTTTGGAGGACCAGAACAATGTTAACAAAAAGAATCTGCAGTCACCGAAGCTGCTGGTGAACAGTGTTGTTGGAAGAGATTCTCCCCTGGGTCCTTGTGGTGACGCTCAAGCTCACCAGATGTGGCTTTGCAAGGCTAAAAGGAAGGCCCTCTTAAAGAAAGGACTGCAGATTTTGCAGTCCACAAGGGGAATCTAAGAAGCACTGGTGACGTTGTGGGTTAGGCATCAGGCTGCTGACTGCCACGTTGGCAATTCAAACCTACCAACCACTCTGTGGAAGAGGGAGAAGACGGTCTGCAACTAGATCGATTTCCATTCTCACTCGATGTAGGATCCCTTTGAGTTGCAATTGATTCAATGGCAGTGGGTTTGGACAAGGTAGTCCTAGGGGCGTTGGTTGTCAATTGGGTAGAAATGTAGTTAGTTCAGGCACGGTGAGGATTTTTCATTTTTCACTGTGGGTAGATTCACTTAAACAACTTGGTAAAATGCAGATTCCTATGTCCCAGCTTCGAGGCCAGTTACTCTAGGATTTGGGCCCAGAAACCTATAAGCTGAGATGATGCTGATAGAGGGAGTTTTGAAGCCTACATTCAGAAACTACTGTGAGAAGTGATGGTTCTAGAATTACTTCTTTCTCTCGCTTTATTTTTAATCTTTACTATCTTAGCACAAAGGGGTATCTGGTCATTGGAACCATTAGCCCAGCTGGTATGCATCAAGTTATCAAGGCAAAGACACTATGATTTCAACTAAAATCGCTGTAGAAGGAGAAAAAAACCTGACATCTTTGAAGAACTTGGTAAACCTAACAATTTCCATTGTTCGTTAGAAATGATTCACTTGATGATTTAGAAAGAGCAGAACTTCAACAAATAGATAAAATTATATAGTAGCAATTATGCCTGTATAATAATAGTCACTAGGTAACCTTGGTTCTTTTAAAAAAATATTTCATTGGGAAAGAACAAACTTAATTATTATTTTGACAGGTAAGGTTAAATAGACTGGGTGGGGAGAAAAAAGTAAAGCAAGAATGTGAAGTTGTATCTGAAGCCACAAAAGCACTGAGAAAGGACTAAGATTAAGTACTTCATGCTTTAAGAGAAAGACCTCGATCAAGTCAAGGCAAAGTAATGGCAAAATTAAATTTTCTACAGGAAGGAATGGATAAATTGATAGGTCCACTCCATGAAAAGCACAGAGAAATAAAAGTGCATCAACATAGTTCAAAGAACATATTGTTGGGCTGAGCCCCGGTGGCGTAGTGGTTGTGCGCGGGACTTCGGCCCACTGGGATGGAGGTTCAATTCCCGCTCACAGGAGCAAAGGCTAGGCCTCCTACTGCCACCACCAGGGCAGTGATGCCTTAAAAAACAATCTCCTTTCCAAGCACTAATGTTTTTAAACATTACACGTAATTTAAAATGAGTATAAGGAGAAAAAAAAGGAAGCCAGGGGAAACAGGGATTCATGTACCCAGTAGCCTCAAGGAGGCTGCAGGATACACACTGATACAGTTATTTGTCCATAACTCTCCCCCCGCCCCATGACAGCTGTACATCTAAAAATACTTGCATATAAATAAGAAAATTTTTTCTAAACCTTAGATATTTGTGGGAAATCTACAATACTTATGGTTTTTTAAAATTTTTTTGCCTTTTTAGCTTTAACACCATGCTGAAAATATGAAAGGGGTATTCAAAAGATCATGGGAAAAGTGGATTTAAGAGATCATGGATTTTTTTCCATGAACCTACTGAATCTGTCCTCCCCCATGCTCGCTATTGTTCAAGTAATGTTATCAGCGAAGTCAGGGTTGAACAGAAACAGAGGATTGCTTGAGAAGATTGCTAACACCAATTGGACCCACATTAGCAAAAGTTTTAAGTCATGGATGAAAGAAAGGCCTCCCTGGGATTCATTTGGGATTTAATATCAAAGCCCATCCATGTGTTTGCTTCTTTTCATGCAGGAGGGGGACAGGAGGAATAGATAAGGATAACAAAAATATGAATTCATCATCCAAAATAGAAGAAAAGGTAGTAGAAATGTTAATTCTCAATTCCTGTAAAAGCAGATTGATAGATGAAGCATAAAATAAGACCAGATGCTGTGATTTACAGGATACACTTGGCTTGCCATCCTTTATAACCTGAAGCAATTTTTGCTGTAAGTAGGTCACTTGCTTGCTCTCATTTACCTGATTCTAGGAAAATGCCCTTGAAAGTATTGGGAGGAAATATGATGTGCTGGTGCTTAGCATTAAAAAAATAAAGATTGCATAACCCAAGCCCCTTTCTCTGTTAGTCAGAATAACTTGCAACCTTGATGCATGTGTGAATCTCAAGTGGACGAGAAGAGAAGGAGCTCTTTTGTTTTCCTAGCATGGTAGCTTGAAATCTTTATCCCTGCTGTTGGCTCCACATTCTTTATGCTTAGCATGGGCATAGTATTGACCTCACAAAATTATAATTGGACTTTAGGTTTTCTATAGTCATATATGAATTTCTTGAGAAAAGAAGTGCTTAGGACATGCAAGGGGCTCAACCAGTGTTTTCATTAATGGATCTTTTTTCAAATATAATGTGTCTGATGGGATTTTTCTTGACCCATCCTTGTATACTTACCATGATTGAGAAGGGCAAGGAAGACAAATGATCCAGACACCAGAAACAACAACAACAACAACACAGAGTACAACAACTAAAAATTGTTGCCCTGGAGCCTATCCTCACTCTTGGGACCTTACAAAGCAGAATAGAACTGCTCCAAAAGGTTTCTGGTGTTCAGGCTCCAGGCTGTGATCCATATGGTCAGAAGTTCAAAACCACGTGCAGCTCCACAGGAGAAAGACTGGGCTTTCTACTCCCATAAACAGTCTCAGAAACTCACAGGGGGTCACTATGAGTTAAGCATCGACTTGACAGCAGTGAGAGTTCAGTCTTTATGGAAAAAGAAACATTGGTAGTGTTATAGTGTAAGCATGGAACCTATAGATAAGCTAAGTTCATTGGTGTAAACTACCCAGATAAGGCTGTTATTGTATAGATAAGCAGCCTTGGGAACATTATATAGGATCTCTATGAGTTATAATCAACTTAATGGTAATGAGATATTTTATAGAAGCAGACTGCCACATCGTTCTTTGCAGGAGCAGCTGATGGGTTCAAACCATCACACTTTAGATTAACAGCCAACCCCTTAAGTACTGTACCCCCAGGGTTGCTTTCAGCTCCCACTCTAGAACACAGCAAAACAAGTGTCACAAAGACAATGTTCTACACCCCACTTTGGTGAATGGTGATTAGGTCTTAAATGTTTGTGAGCAATCATCTACAGTCCAACTGTTGGTCTCTGGAGCGAAGAGAATTGAGGATTCATGAAAGCAATTAGTCTAATGGGCTAAGGCAACACACAAACCTCTGCCTTCATGATACTGAGACCAGAAGAAGTGGATGGTGCTCAGCTACCACTGCTGCCCCTCATCATTGGAGGTCCTCGACAGAGAGGGAGAGAAATGTGGGACAAAGCTCAAGATCATAAAAAAGGACCAGAATTACTCATCTGAAAGAAACTGGTGGAACTTCCAAGATTCTGCTCCTTTGTCACCCTTCAAGCTTGGATCCAAACTCACTCATGGTGACTCACCTTTCAGCTACACTATAGGCCTGGAAAGTGAGGAATGCACTCACTAAAACAATCAATCATACAAGACGAAACAGGCAGCATCTCCCCAGGGATAAAGCTCAGAACAGAAAAGGACAAAGGGAAGTGGTAAACACAGTGGAAGGAGGGAGGAGGAGTGCTGTGGCATTGTGGGAATATCCATCTATGTCATTAAACAAACTGTGTATCAATTGTTAAATGGAAAGTCAATTTGCTCTGTAAACTTTTTCCCAAAACACAACTTTTAAAAATTGTACTATTCCACATATGCATGTATATACTTTGTCATATAATATTACTAGTGTCAGAGACAAATTCCATCAGGGAAAATCTTGGTAATACACATATAACAATGTCTATATGCACATTAATTTAAGTTCTATTATCTTTGGCTTTTGGCCAATTACTTAACCTCTCCAAGCCTCCATTTCTTCATCTTTAATATGGAAATAGTAACAGACCTGCTAAGGAGTTGTTCTGATAATTACTGTATTTGTCAAACCAAAAGATGCACTCTCCTCCCAAAAAGAGTGGGGGAGAAATGAGGGTGCATCTTATGGTCCAAAAGGTGTGGTACCCCAGAACATTTGTTTATGCGCCTACTTCCTGTCTGCTGCTGTTGGCATGCTGTGTGTACGGGGGAAGTCCCTCCTCCTGGAGTCTCAATGTCAGGTCACATGATCGCACAGTTCATGCCTCTCCCGAGGCATGAAAGTGATGATGATTTTTAACACCACTGTTGAGTTGAAGCTGTTAAATATTACATATTTTGCTTTGTTTTTATTTCTTTATTTTTTTGTGGCATCACTCCCCTGGTGGGAGTAACAAGCCCAGCTTTGTTGCTGGATTTGAATCCTGTGGGTCGCAGTTCCGCAAACTACCACTAAACCACCAGGGCTCAGCCATTATTTTGTTTTATTTTAATAAATATTTTAGTATACTGGTACTATGTGGCTCAAAATATTTTTTTTCTGTTTTCCTGCTCTAAATCTGGAAGCATCTTATGGTCAGGTGCATTCTATGATCTGAAAAATATGGTAAATGAAACAATGCATGCTAAGTACTAGGCTCAGTGCTAGGACTTAGTGCTCAAAAAGCATGGTTCGTCTAATGGCTCAGATGATAATGTAATTGTACTCTGAAGTGATGTTCTCTCATTCTCACAAGTTTGTAAGTATAAAGTTTCCTTTATATCTTCTCTGGTGCTATCGTGAGGGCATCACCTCTCAAACAAGCACTTTGTCTGAGGAGGAAAAAGATTATGCTTCCCCAGTCTTTTAACCTCAGGCTGAGACTTACTGCTGAGTCATCTGTCAGCCATTTATGATAGTTACATAAAACCTTTCCACAATCCTATAGGAGAGAGGCTAAAAATCTTTTTGAAAGCATAAAGCTTCATATTTTCCCCTTGGAGTAATTAGTGGCTGTCCAGGCTGACTCAGTGGGTAGACACCCAACCTACCACCCACTGCGACACCAGACTGTAGGGGGTCTATGAATTGGAATGGGCTCTATCCATGAGTTCGGCTTGGGATAGAAAACCGATACAATTAAATCCTCATGATTCAAAGGAATTAAATTACTGATAATGGTAATAACTATATGTTCCCCTCATTTCTTTGAAGACTATCATTAATGTAGGCTATTTGTCTCATCTGTCTACCAACTGTTATTTAATTGAGGTCCGTCCTTGTTATCACTGGAATTCTAAAGACTGAAAACATCCTTTCAAAATGCAAGTCGTTAGAATCTGTTGACCTGTTTTTCTTTCAGGTTTGAGATTTGTTCCGTAATTCATCCCTATTCATTGTTTACTTAAGTTGCTGAGTGTGTTTTGCACAAGAAAAAAGAATTTAGTCCAAGACATGAAAGTGAGATGCTGGACTGAGCCACTGTGGTGTAAGTGGTTGAGTGTGGGACTGCGGCCCGTGAGCCTGGCGGTTCAAATCCAGCAGCAGCTCTCAGGAGCAGTGCTGGGTAGCTCCCACGACCACCAGAAGGCAGTCGTGTCCAAAAATAAAAAAAAAAAATTAAAAAAAAAATTTTTAAGTGAGATGCTGATTCAGATTGGAGATTTCAGAAGTTGATACTTTGCATATCTTATATTTTCTCTGCAAATCATAGCCTTCTTAGTTCCCACAGAGACTATCATAACATCAAGACCTGCTATAATTCATATAAAATTTCATTTATTTGAGTACAACACATGTTTTCTTAATATATACTATGTGCAACTCATGGACACTTTCCCAGAAATGGCAAAAGCTTTACTGAGCAAAACAAATGATATGTCCTGCCTATTGATTGAGTGTACTGCTTTCAAAGGCAAAAACCAGGCAGAAGTTTGCCAACTTCAGCTGTTAAGAAATGAAATCTCTAGTAGGCCTTCTTTCACCTAGCAGCAGCACCTTAGTAGGCCAATGTCACAATTACCCTCCCTCACTTAAAAAAAATTAGTGTCATTGTTTCCACACCAGAAAAATCCAACAATGGGGTGATAAATAAGTAAGCAAAGCCTGTAACTTGAGAGACAAAAGTTCAGGAAAGCAATGCAGTAAACTCAGTTGGCAGTGCTCAAAATTCCATTCAACTTCAAAACAGAATACCTGATAGAGTTTCACAAACCTTTCTACTTTCTAGTCTCTTGCTTATTAAGTTTAAATACTCAACTGTTCTGAGAGCTTTGAATGCTTGAATAAGGCTCAGTGCTGGAGGCACGCCCCACACCCATTTCTTTATACCTGAGTTCTCAGGTAAGTGAGGAACCAGAACGAAGGAAAGGACACAAAAATGCTGACTCTTCAACAGTGTTTTCTTCCCTTCTTTGGTGCTTTGCAAAAATCTGGAGAGGCTAAGGATTCTTAACTGACTTCAGCAGCTATAAAATTTTATCTAGGTGTTCTTGAACTTCCCTGAACTATGTCCCACCTTACACATTCCAGTCCATCCATCACTTAATCCTACATTTGCTAGATAAATTAGTTTTCTATCATCTCATCTTATTGCTCAGGGAACCTCCCTCCACTTCCTTGGGTTTTTACAAGTAGGAAAATTAAGTAAATGTGTCTGAAGTAAAAATAATAAAGTGGCATATTTTAAATGAACAATGGTAAGGATTTCTAGTACATGAACACCACATGGCACCACATAGACCGCAACAGGAGACAACTAAAGCTCTTTGCCCACTGAGTGCCATTAAATCTATTCTGACTCACAGTGACCCCATAGGGCAGAGTAGAACTGTACGGTTGGGTTTCCAAGCCTATACATGTTACATTAGCAGATAACCTCTTCTTTCTCCCTCAGAGCCACTGATGAGTTTAACTGCCGATCTTGTGGTTAATAACTAAATGTCTAAGCCACTATACCACGTAGGCTCTTTAGAAATCTCTGCAGAGGACAACATTCTGATTGATTACACTGGAAGATGGGATTCATGACATTGCATTTTAATTCTGTTTCTGTACCCAACAGAGTATCAAGCAGATGGAAAACAAAAACAAAAATAAACACAGCCTCTACCAAAATCACTCACTGCAATCAAGTCGACTGAGACTCCTAGTGTCCTATTGGACAGTAGAACTGCCTCTGTGAGTTTCTAAGACTAACTTTTGTCTCCCCTTTCTCCTGAGAAGCCGCTGGTGGTATTGAATTGCTGACCTTGCTGTCAGCACCCACTACGCCACCAGGGGCACTAGCAAGATAATTTGAAACATGCAAGATACAGAGTATGTGCAGCAAAGTAATCGAGACTTTCTAAATTACCATATATACTCAAGTATAAGCCAACCCGAATATCAGCCGAGGCACCTAATTTTGCCACAAAAACTGCATTAAAAATGTGCTGAAAAATTCGGCAAGTGGAGTAGAAAGGGGGAACCAATTGCAGGGATCAACATATAACCTCCTCCTTGGGGTATGGACAACAGGGAAGTGGGTGAAGGGACACATCGGGCAGTGTATGATATGACAAATCTATGACAATTTGTAAATTATTAAGGGTTCAGGGGGAAAGGGGAATGGGGAGGGATGGGAAATACGGGGAGATGATACCAGGAGGTCTAAGTAGAAGGAGGATGTTTTGAGAATGATGATGGCAACAGATGTGCAAATGTGGTCTGCATACAATTAATGTATGAATTGATCATGATAAGAGTTGTATGAGGGACTGAGCCCCGGTGGTGTAAGTGGTTGAGTGCGGGACTGCAGCCCACGCGCTTGGCAGTTCAAATCCAGCAGCGGCTCTCAGAAGCGGCACTGGGTAGCGCCCACAACCACCAGGGGCAATGATGCTCACAAAAAAAAAGTTAAAAAAAAGTTGTATGAGCCCCCAATAAAGTGACTTAGTAAAAAAAAAATTAAAAAGGAAAAAAAATCGGCTTATACATGAGTATATACGGTATAACAGTATAAAATGAGAGAGGTTTGCCCTGTGACCTCTGGGAAAGAAAATGATCTTTTCTGGGCTTCTTCCTTTGCCATTGAGATGGTACCAACTTTGTCACTGTAATGCTTCTATCCTCTGATTCCTCTTTTTTTTGGGGGGGGGCATCACTGCCCTCTTGTGGTCGTGGGAGCTACCCAGTGCTGCTCCTAGAGCAGCAGCTGGATTTGAACTGCCACGCCCGCAGGCCGCAGTCCCGCACTCAACCACTTACGCCACCGGGGCTCAGCCCCTCTGATCCCTTTTGATTGAAGACTTGGATAATTTGTATTTGAATTGTTTTCCCTTTTGAAAACCAGCAACAGAAGCATTCAATGAATGGCCATGGTTGTTGCTACCAGAATTGGCACTGTAAATGATAATCAGGCTTATTTGAACATTCTGTTATGTGGCTTTCATTAGCACAATCCATTTTGGGGAAACTTTTAGTGTTAGTTTTTCTGATTAAGCCTCAATCTTTCCCTGAGCCTAAAAACTTCACCAATTGTTCTCATTCCCCAGAGATTTAAGTCTGTGGGATTAGATTAAGCCCATTGCCTAATACGAATAGTATACTTGAAGAGTGCTGCCATCAGTATCAACCACTCAAGGCCCATGGCCACTGAGTCCATTCAGACCCAAGGGCCCACCGAACAGGGCAGAATAGAACTAACTGCTTATGCGTTCCCAGGACATCATCTTAATGGGAGCAAAGCATCTCATCTTTCTCCCACAGCTGGTGTTTGAACTGCTGACTTTGAAGTTAGTAGCCCAGGGCACCTTGTACCAAACCGATAGCCACTGAATCCATTTCAACTCATTGTGACACTATGGAACAGAATAGAACTGCCCTTTTGGGTTCACAAGGCTGCAAATCATTAGCAGTTCAACCCGAACCACCACACCACCAGGCCTCCTTACACAGACTGTTAAAGAATCTTAGAATCAAGGAAAATATATGAAAATTTATGTAGTTGGGTCCACATTTAAGCTTATAACATCACTTTTGAGAATATCCTTTGAACTTCTCTGGATTTGATTTATTAGAATATAAATATGGAGTATAGGCAATACCTTATGGTATGGTGTTTTAAGTAGTATCAGACTCATAGTGACTCAATAGACAACCAGCCCAAATACTTCATGGCTTTGTGCCATCTTATCAATCATTCTTATGCTTGAGCTCAATGTTGGAACCCCCAAATCAATCCATTTTTGAGGGGCTTCTTCTTTTTTAAGAATACCTTCTACCAAAAATGATGTTTTTATCTAGACATTTATCCTTTCTGACAACACAGCTAAAGTATCTGAGTTGAATATTCAGTTGTATGGTACAATTGTTCCAACACAGATTTGTTTGTTTGTTTTTTGGACATCACTGCCTCTGGTGGTTGTGGGCACTACCCAGTGCTGCTCCTGAGAGCCGCCGCTGGATTTGAACTGCCAAGCCCACGGGGGGCACAGTCCCACACTCAACCACTTACACCACCGGGGCTCAGTCCCCAACACAGATTTTTTTTAAAATCATTTTACTGGGGGCTCCTACAGCTCATATTACAATTCATTCATCCATCCATTGTGACAAGAACATTTTTACATTTGTTGCCGTCATCATTTTCAAAACATTTTTTTTGGGGGGGGGGGCATCACTGCTCTCTGGTGGTGGGAGTAGGAGGCCCAGCCCCACTGCTGGAATTGAACCTCCATCCCAGTGGGCCGCAGTCCCACACACAACCACTGCGCCACCAGGGCTCAGACCCCAAACATTTTCTTTCTACTAAGACCTTGGTATAATCTCCTTAATTTTTCCCCTTCCACCCTTGCCCCCTCCCTCCCTCATGAGCCCTTGATATTTTCTAATTTTTTTCATGTCTCCCTTCACCCACTTTTCTGTTGTATGTCCTCCTGGGAGAGGATTATATGTAGATCATTGTGATCAGTTCCCCCCACACCCCCACCTTACCCTTATCCTCCTGGTATCGCTACTTTCATTGTTAGTCCTGTGGGGCTTATCTTTCCTGGATTCCCTGTATTTCCAGATCTTATTTGTTCCCATGTTCATGCTTTGGTCTAGTTGGATTTGTAAGGTAGACTTGGGATCAAGGGGGTCGGGGAGGAAGCATGAAAGAACTAGAGGAAAGCTGTATGTTTCATCGGTGCTATACTGACTGCCTCATCTCTTCTTTGTCACCCTTCTGTAAGGGGATATCCAATTGTATACAAATAGACTTTGAGTCTCCAGTCCACACTTCCCCCTGATTCACATTGATAGGATTTTTTGTTCAGGGTCTTTGATGCCTGACACATGATTAGACATGTCATGATCACACAGGCTGGAGTGCTTCTTCCATGTGGATTTTGTTGCTTCTCAGCTAGAAAACTTCTTGTTTATCTTCAAGCCATTAAGTCCCTAGACACTCTGTCTTTTGACAGCTGGGCACCATCAGCTTTCTTCTCACATTTGCTTATGCACCCATTTTGTCATCAGTGATAATGTTGGGAAACAGCATCACAGAATGCCAGATTATTAGAACAAAGTCTTCTTGCATTGATGGAGTACTTGAGTACATGCATCACTTAAGATTGAAGCTAAGAAGACAATTTTATGGAACCATTCATAACTCAAAATAAGGCCTTATTAATAGGCTAGCCTCCACCCCTTTGTAAATTGACAGATTATGTAACTGCTACAATCTATTACTAGCTCTTGCCTCAAAATTTTTTTGTCCATGACAAAAAATATTTTATGTTTTAGAAGCCCCCTAATAATCCTAAGAAGTTATATACTACTGAATAAACCAGGTGCGTATGAACTGAATCCCTACCAGCAATACTTTTTGACTTACCACGATGAAATCCTACTTGGTTTCACGTTGGATGGCTAAGCACAAGGTCAGCAGTTTAAAATCACCGTCCGTTCCAGTAAAGAGTCACAGCTTGGACACCCCCAGGAGCAGTGCTGCCCTGTCCCAGTGGGTTGCTGTGCGCCAGCATGGACTCAATGGCAGGGGTTTGGTGAGTTATAGAACCCTACTTCTTTAGGTGATCTATTTCTCGTTAGTGCGTTGTGATCATTTATATGCTAGGAATTGGTCCACTTCATTTTATCCTTTTAATGTCTTCAGGGTCTATATTGATTTCATTTCACATACTGATAATTTGTGTCTTTTCCTTGTTAATCTTGCTAGAGGCTTATTTATTTAAGGACCTACTCCTACCTTGTGCAGTTTGAGGATAGCCTTGGTTTATAATATATAATTAGGAAAGTGGCTCTCAACCCTCAGGTTGAGGACCGCTGGAACTTATAACACACACTGTGGATTGCTTTCGGTTTTTCCTCTCCATGATCTCTGATACTTTCTGATTCCCTGAAATCCCCTTGTTCTGTCCTACAGCCAGAAGACTCTAGTTACCTGCTCAGCAGCATGCTTTCTGCAGCTGCGCCCTGGTCTAGGGCTGAGCAGGAGAAGACAGGGAAAGATAAAAAGAACTGAAACCAGAGCTTCTTTGGGGAGTAAAATCCCCCTCCCTTTTCGGTGTCTGTGACTCCCTGCAATTAGTACAGTCATTGTCACCATGAGGCTGGCAAGAGTTTCTAGAGCTCGGGGTATGAGGAAATGGAAAAGAGAACAATCATAACAAAACCAACTGGAGCGTTAGGAGTGCCTTTGCTTGTTCCTTTGGCAGATTAGAATGTTTCTCCTGAAATTCTGTCTGCCGCTGATGTCCATTGTAAGTTTCATATTACCTATCCTAAGTCTAGGTCGAGGTGTTTTCGTGTGTGTGTGTGTGTGTGTGTGTGTGTGTGTGTGTGTGTTTTGGGGGAAACACAAACTTAGAAACTTTCCACACTGCTCTCTCCCCCAAGTCTGCCTGCTACTACTTACCTTTCAAAGTTCTCAGCTATTTGCTCCATGTCTTCTCTCTAGGTTTTATGGCTACATTCAGTGAGAGAGACATGGTAGCGTGTGTCTACTCCATCTGACCCAGACCTAGAATAATATAGCATGTTTTCCATTGCCAAAATAGTCATGAAAAAATGCATACACCACATACTGTAATACCTTTCCCAATTCAATCACTTCTTTACCTATCATTCTACCTGAACATATGTTGTGCAAAATTTAATAACAAATTATAATTACCCAAATTTCTAGGTTGAAAAAAGTCCTCCAAAGATACATATTCAAGTAACTTTATATTGTTTCATTGTAATGCCTCTAATATATTTCTATATTTTGTTTTACATTTATGTATTGCTTGATTGCCTGGTTCCCTATCTCCCTTGACTAAATTTACTTTGTTTCACAGCAAAATAATCTCAAGGATATATGACCTCAGGTATATTTCAGGCAATTGTTTTTACATTTCAGGTCTCCAAGGAGCTAACTAAAAAAAAAAATCACTTAAGATTAGAATCCCTCCATCCTTTTCTTTCATATAACAGTCTGGTCAGCTGTAAGAAATGATGATAGTATGGAAAAAAATACAATCAAGTAAGACAAAGGAAGAAGTTTGCTTGTTTTCTGCAGATAAGATATTTATCAACCTATAGCTGAAAGAAATCCCAATACAAGTGATTCTTGCCTATCAAAGAAAGGCTAAGTCTTCCTAATCTGAGTGGAAGGCTACTTTCTCAAGTACAACAGACTCGGACATCAAACACTTGATATCTTACAGCAATTTCATCCTATGCTCCATTGCTGTCCACCAGATGGACTGCTTTCTCTGGCCCCACCACTATAGTCAGCTTTTTCATCTAATCCCTTTTGTTTTTCCTTCTTCACAATTTTTTATGTCTGTGAGCTTGAGAGGAAGTCCACGTGGGTGGAAGGGAAAGAGGCTGCTGCTGATCCTTGGGGCTAGTGTCTGTTTAATTCCAAGACATCTCCCCCCTCTGCGCTATGTACTCCTCGCCCATTCCTGCTCTGCCTCTCCATCTGGTCCTCTTCAGGACCCGCTGTTTTGCTCTCTCACTATTTTTGTCAGAACATATGGCTTAATCACCTGGAGGTGGGTGAGAGGTATTCTTTTCCTCAGTTCCAGAATAAAATTCTTGTATTTCTTTCCTTTTGCATTACAGTTTTATCAGAGCATTACATTCAATGACATCGCATTGGGCAAATCTGCAGCACAGTTCATTCGTGTGTTGAAGCACAATATATCACTTGAAGGACTAAGGGCACCTGCCTGACCGAAGCCATGGCATGTTCAAGCCACTCATATGCTTGTGGGAGTTGGCCAATGAACAGGAAGACAACGAAGACTGAATGGATTTGAATGATGGTGCTGGCAGGAAATGCGGAAAGTACTACTGACTGCCAGAACACCACCAGCAAAAAAATTCTGTCTTGGATAAAGTACAACCAGAATTCTGCTTAGAAGAGAGGATGGTAAGGCTTCCTCTCATGTCCTTGGGCAATGGTGTCAGGAAGGCCTCATCACTAGAAAAGGACATCATGTTGTGGACAGGCAGCCCCAGCTGGGTGATTCAAACAGTGGCTGCAACAAGGGGCACAGCAGCGTTTGTAAGAGTGGCACAGGGCCGGCTGCGTTGGGCTCTGTGGTGCGTGGCGTTGCCATGAGGCGGAATCTACTCAGTGGCTCCTCCTAGCAACACGTTCCCATTGTCCCCGAATTGAAATCATTTGTGACAGTACACGGAGTTGTCATTCAGCTGCTTCCATTGTAGAGACATGTGAAAGTATTAGAAAATGGTATTTGTTTTGCTTTCTTTAGAAAATTGACCTCTTAAACTGGGAGTCTTACAATCTGTGGCATTTGGGCTTTTAATATGCCACCACTGGGAGTAAGGGCTCAATACTGTGTTTGGTTTGCAATAGGCTCTCTTAGACACCTCTCTCTTTTTTAAACACCCCACCCCGGCCTGTTGGGGCATGGAATATTAATTAAGCCTGATGTTATTAAGCATTTCTGTTATTGATGTTCCTTCAAGAAAAAAAAGATGGAAATAACTATTAACTTTTTTCCAGCTAACTTACCATGCCAAAGTGTAGGAAGGAGTATGTGTCATGACATGATAACATAACATAAAAAGCATGTCTAAAATTTAGATCTCAGTGTATACATTATATCCATTTATTTACATGTATATTTTAATGTGTACTTTTTTCAGTTATCAGCTCTTTGAACATGTGGCTGAGTGTCCACATGATGTGTAAAATGTGTAGGCATTGTCAGTAATACAAATTTCTGCCCAATATACTTTCTTTTAATCTCCAAGAATGTTAGGTGGAAAGTGGGAGTAGCTTTAATATAAGGACTAAGATGTAGCTAAGAGTTGTCAAATGTTAAATGCACAGCCTAGATGAAGTTTTGATTTTAAGCATTACTGTACCTCAAGGTTAATTCTTGGGGAGCCCACACTGGATTGCTCTTGGCACAGTTCAGCTGGAGCCATCATCCTTCTAGTTCTGAAGAGACATTCTGCAGGAATCTGGTTAGATCATGAGAGAAGTGACAGCCCCTGTCCCCATGGAGAACTTTGAATAGCTGGAGAAAGAAGGTTGTGTGCATTCTTGCTCATGTCATAATGTTGGGCATGTGACTTAAGAGAATCATGTGATAGGTCAATGTCTTCGGAGTGACTCAGAGGCAAATAGCTCACTTAAACTCTTAACTGAAACAATAGTATGACTAATGAGTATACCATTAAAGGACACAAAACTATCTTTCAAGTACTGTCTTTACTGTGACACCTTAAAGGGCTCGGATAATTTTTACTATTGTTAATATGTTCATTCAGCATTTATGGAAAGCTGGCCACAAGTGAAATGACATGCGAGATGTCAGAGATGGCAACAAGAGGAGTACAATTGAGTAAGATATTCAACAATAATAACACCTAGTACATGTAATACTTACTAGACTTGTACTATGTATTTCATATATGACCTTAGTTCTCACTCAAAAATTTTTAAAAAAAAATTCTCACTCAGCACCATCACTAAGTAGATACTTTCATTAATCTCAAGTTACAAATGACTACACTGGAATACAGCAAGATTTAAGAGAGATCTCACAACTGGTGTGTGATATGGCAAAATACAGATGTCGACAATTTTGTTCGTGAAACAGTGTTCTCCACCCTCATGCTGCACTGCTTCCCAAGTAATTGATGATCTGAATACTCAGAATAAATAGCATATTGGGGTCAATTTGATAGCAAAAAATTTATCAGAGTAAGGAAGTGGGGAATGGTGGCTTGGGAAGCAAAAATTCATCCAGGTTTCTCTTGTAAACTGACATCAAGGGTACTTAACTCAGGAAATGCTTCAAGCTTAACATCAAAGAAAAGTATGGGAGTAATGGGAAATTATTAAGTGTAACAAGAAATTGGAAATATTTACCAGTGGATGGAAGTCCAATTCAGATTTTGTCGAGGGTTATAACTCTTATTCTATTGCAGCCTTCCTTCATATATGTATGCAAAGGTTGTTCTTTTTTAATGCTGAAAAGATCATAAAAACTTCTGTTAAGCAAAAGTAACGGGGCTGAGCCCCGGCGGTGTAAGTGGTTGAGTGCGGGACTGCGGCCTGCAGGCTTGGAGGTTCAAATCCAGCAGTGGCTCTCAGGAGCAGCACTGGGTAGCTCCCATGATCACCAGAGGGCAGTGGTGACCAAATTAAAAAAAAAAATGTAAATAACAAAATGCCAACCTACTGTTTCTCAACATGTCCTCTCACTAGGTCTATCCACCTCTGAAGCAGTGGTTTCCATCTCTTTTACCCTTCTCCAAATAATTCTGAGCTCCTGAATTTACATCATGTCAAAACAGCAGTTTTGAGGTACTCCCCTCGTGTTCCTTTTCATGCTCTTTAAGTTTGGGGAACAAGAAGTCTGAATGGGCACAAGCAGTGTGTAGGGTGAAAGAGATGAGGTCTTCCAACAGGTTCACTGCTGCTATAACAACTAGTCCTTGGTGCCACTTTCCTGGCCTTTTCCTCACCAAGTCACTGTTCCATTTTCATTCTTTTGTTTGTTTGTTTGTTTTGGGCATCACTGCTCTCTGGTGGTGGGAGTAGGAGGCCCAGCCCCACTGCTGGAAATGAACTTCCGTCCCAGTGGGCCGCAGTCCCGCGCACAACAACTACGCCACCGGGGCTCGACCCCACTGTTCCATTTTCTTACCGCTTCTTCTTACTAAGCTCCTGTGATCATATTGAGTCTTTTGAGAAAGTCTATCAAGATTATCCGTTGGTATCCTGCAGTCACCATAACCTTCTGAACTGATCTTTCTGCCTAGCCCAATACATTCCTTAGAAAGCATTGTTATTATTGGACCACTATTTTGAAAGCACCCTAAGAGACTAAAACAAGTCTTCAGAAATTGTCTGCAGCCACAAACCAATGGCAGAGGCATATTTAAATGTGTTCTTTGGACATTAAACCCATATATGTCTGACTTGAAACCCCTAGTAGCGATACTTTTGGGCCCACTTGGCATAATATTATTGTTACAATACATGAATCCTAAGTATAATCATTCTGATACTATTTCTTTTTTCCTTTCTATTCCAAATGTACTTGTATGAAAGCTTCATTCATTATTGAATGCCTGTTAGGCATGTTTGGTGAGCTCTTGGATGTATGTAATCAATAAATACCTACTTTTATTTGAATCATATGCTCACCTCAGGCTGTCTGTAATAGAATCATGCTTCCATAGGCCTAGTAGAGAAAATGTGAAAACACAAAGAAACTTCATATATCCTTACATATTCGCTTTAATGACTCCATGTAGCTTTAAATTTGATAAATCAATAAAAATAATAACAAATGGGGGCTGAGCCCCGGTGGCGTAGTGGTTGTGCGCGGGACTGCGGCCCACTGGCACGGAGGTTCAATTCCAACAGTGGGGCTGGGCCTCCTACTCCCACCACCGGAGAGCAGTGATGCCCCCCCCCCAAAAATAATAAATAATAATAACAAATGGGGCTGAGCCCCAGTGGCGTAGTGGTTGTGTGCGGAACTGCAGCCCACTGGGATGGAGGTTCAATTCCAGCTCCATAGGAGCAAAGGCTGGGCCTCCTACTCCCACCACCAGAGGGCAGTGATGCCAAAAAAAACAAAACAAAACAAAAAATAATAATAATAACAAATGTTGAGAGACTGTTATTTTGTTCTAATTATTATGGCCTTATTTTTTAGCTCTCATTAAGTTTATAATGAAGGTCAGTGTGAAAATGTGATTTCATTTTTTATACAAATTTCAGAGTAGATTTCTTTAAATATAAAGAGGAATAAAATTCATATGCAAGGCAAGGAACTTAATGATCATTAACTAGACAGTATGGATTTTCTTTCCTACAGAAGTGAACTCCTGAACTGTGATTTTATTATCATGGAGTTTATTTCTTGTTAAGCATCACTTCTTGCTTATCTCACTATTGAAAAGTTGCCAAATCACGGTTATTTCCCTTGTCCATTCATCCTATATAGGTCAAAATTTACCTTACTTCCTCTTTGGAGGCAAGTGAGCATTCTAATTCCTTCCCCCTTTAATCATCCCCTTCAGTTGCAGAAGGGCTCATCATCAAAATGCTTCAGAAGACTAAGATTGCACACCTACTTAAAGTTCTTTGTTTCAGAGCCAAGGTCTGGGTGATGTCACACAGTCAGTAGACTTCCTGCTTCCTGGACAACCTCACGGTAATTTTGAGAATCAGATTAAACTAGTGTCTTAAAAGTCTTGAGAGGTATTTTCATGTTGATACATTGATCTAACTCATTCCTTTTAACCCACTGTTGATCTAATTCATTCCTGTTAACCTAGTTATATTCTACACAGGAATAGATCATCTTTATTTATCAATATGGATGGATATTTAGATATTTCAAATAACACTGCCATCAAGTTTCCTTTAACTCTATTCTTGTACACATACATGGAAGTTTCTCTGGAGTAGCGGTCTCTCAGCTTTTTGGTTAGCTTACCCTACAAAAAGTGAAAAAAAAATTTTGCCCTATACACTTTAGAGTTGAATCAAATTGTTTCATCCTAAGTAGTTGCAAGGAAAGAATCTCCTTGTAATATAAACACTGGCATTTAGAAACAGAATTTCTAAGTGGAATATAAATACCACAATGATTTTGATATTCTTTTCTTCCATTAAAATTTTTTACTTTCATCCTTTTTCTCTTTGAATTTGAAGTTTTTTTCTCATTCTGCCACATACTTTATCTGAATGTAATATATGTTGTATGACTATTTTATTTTTTATTATTTTGTGGGGGGCATCACTGCTCTCTGGTGGGAGTGGGAGGCCAGGCTTACTCCTATAGAGCTGCTGCTGGATTTGAACCACCAAGCCAGTGGGCCGCCGTCCTGCACTCAACCTCTACGCCACTGGGGCTCAGCCCAACTATTTTATTTATTAATTAAAGTATATTAAATGATTTTGCCTGTAATACTCTTAAGTTTAATTTTTTTCTGAATCAAATTATTATTAGTTTTTTTAGTTTAAAATTGATAAATTACATGCTTTTATTTTCAAAGTGTTATTGGCATATAATTCACATCACACAATTAAGTGTTTTTAAATGTTGATAATTATGAAACATAAAAGAAAAATCAATGGAGCTTTGAAATGTTAGTCATAGATCATAAGCGAATTCTACTTGGTAATACTGTTGATATAAAGGAGATTGGAAGGAACTTTTTTGTTATGGCACTCATTTATTTGAAAGCTTTCTAAATTATATGGGTTTTTCACTTAGTGATCTTATATTTTAAGTTTTATTGAGATAGAATTTACATATCATACAATAAAATGGTTCAATCATTTTAAGAAGAGTTGTACAATCATCACCATAATCAGCTTTAGAATACTTTCTTCTTTCTTATACACAATGTTGCTGTTCTTATTTTTAGTTATTTCATTTTGGTGGTAACATGTACAGCCAGGCAAACATCAAGGCACAATTTCTATAAGTACAATTCAAAGACATTTGTGACATACCTCACGTTGAGCCATCATCTCTCCCTCTCTCCCCGTTTCATCACTGTTAATTTTGACTCTGCTCCATTAAGTTCTTATCTCTGCTTTGTTGTTGTTGTTAGGTGCCAGCAAGATGGTTCCAGCTCATTGCCATCCTATTTACAACAGAACAAACCACTGCCTAGCCCTGCACCATTCGCACGTTGTTCCTATGTTTGAGTCCATTGTTGTAGCCACTGTGTCAATCTATCTCATCTAGGGCCTTCCTCTTTTTTTTGGGGGGGGGGCATCACTGCTCTTCGGTGGTGGGAGTAGGAGGCCCAGCCCCACTGCTGGAATTGAACCTCCATCCCAGTGGGCCGCAGTCCCGTGCACAACCACTACGCCACCAGGGCTCAGCCCGGGCCTTCCTCTTTTTGCTGACCCTCTATGGTACCAAGCATGACGTCCTAGAGGGACTGGTCACTCCCTGAGAACATGTCCGAAGTTTATGAGATGAAGTTTTTCTATCCTTGCTTCTAAGGAACATTTGACTATACTTCTCCCAAGACAGATGCTTGTTCCTTTGGCAGTCCACAATACTTCATCTATTATTAACACAGTAGTTCAAATGCAGATCTTTTTTCCATCTTCCTTATTCATTGTCCAACTTTCACATGCATATAAGGCAATGGAAAAAAATAAAAATATGGCAAGAGAAAATACCATGCCTAGGGTCAGGTCCTTAGTCTTCAAAGTAATATCCTTGCTTTTCAAAATTTTAAAGAGGTCTTTTGCAGCAGATTTACCCAATGCAATGCATCATTTGATCTTTGCTGCTTCTGTGAACATTGATTGTGGAACCAAGCAAGATGAAATCCTTGAAGACTTCCATTTTTCTCTCCATGTATCATGTTACCTATGGGACCAGGTATGGGACCATGTATCATGTTACCTATGGGAATAGAGTTGTAATTCATACTGAAGCCTGCGATCCTAGATCTTAATCATAAAGTGCTTCAAGTCCTCATTTTCAGCAACCAACATTGTCCATTTGCTAATCAAAGATCATTAATCCTGACGCTAAATTCTTCATATAACTGATCTTCTTTGACTTTTTGCTCAGCATACAAATCGAAAAAGTATGGTGAGAGGGTACAGCCCTGATGCACACCTTTTTTAAATTTTAAATCTCTTGTTTGTTTTGTACATCTGATTCTTGATGCATTCACAGGTTCCCCAAAAGCACAATGAAGTGTTCTGGAATTCCCATTCTTCGTAAGGTTATCCAGAGTTCATATTGATCCACATCATCTAATACTTTTGCATAATCAAGGAAGCACCAGTGAACAGCTTTCTGGTGGTGTTCTCTGCTTTCAGCTAAGATTCATGGCATCAGCAATAGTTTTCCTTGCTCCATATCCTCTTTGAACCCATCTCTGTCAATTCCCTGTAAATTTACTGCTGCAACCATTGTTGGATGATCTTCAGAAAAATTTTATGTGCATATGATACCAATGATATTGTTCTATGATTTGTGCATTCTGTGCTTTAAGCTATTGCCAACTTAAACTTATAAAAATTCCTATACATATGGCAAAGATCTAGAATTTATCCACTTAAAAATATAGGAGTGGGGGGTGGGGGTGGGCTGAGCCCCGGTGGCATAGTGGTTGTGCGCAGAACTGCAGCCCACTGGGATGGAGGTTCGATTCCAGCTCCACGGAGCAAAGGCTGGACCTCCTACTCCCACCACCTGAGGGCAGTGATGCCCCCCCCCCAAAATACATAGGAGGGGGTACCCCCCAAACTGGAAAACTCTGCTAGGCAGAGCTTTCCTAGCATCCATTCTTTCCCACTAGGCAAGCATTGAGCAAATTTCTCTGAGCTAGTGCACCTAGGTGATGTCACCTGGGGAGGTTCTTCTGGTCATGGTGAATTTTTTGCAAAAAGCAGTTAAAAAATAAAAGGTTTTTTCCCCCATTTTGCTAAATGCTTAATAACCACAACAATTGAGTACAGAAGAGATCCTGTACCAAACAACACAACAAAGGCTCAAAGAAGGAGGTATTCCCTTAGCATGCCTGAAGAGTTCAGTCTCTGGTATTTGGAATTTAGGCAGCAGTCCTTGGTTTTGGATGGATCGCTGGGTGGGGGCACAATCCATGTTTTAACCAGATTTGAACAGAAGAGTGGCCACTTGACCCAGGTAGAAATAGATGAAGTGCTTAGTTTCATGTGTCACATAGCTACTAAAGTTTCTGTCCACCATGCAATTCCAAGTGGGATTGTACTTCTTGCCAAACTCCTTCTTGATGTGGGCCGCCATGTCCTTCTCAATGTTGTATCTCTCCAGCACCTGAGTAGTGCACTCCACCGCGTCCTGTTGCATCTCCTTTGACAGGTCAGCATTTTTGATCATGGCCTTTGGTTGCACATGATTACCATGAAGTGTAGACTAGCCAGCTGAGATGGTCCTTGTTTTGTGTTATGGGCAATTTAAGAGAACAGCATGTGGCTGTGAAATTTTGTTTTCTGCTTGGGAAAAAGGCTGCAGAAACTGTTTTGATGTTGAACACAACTTACAAGTATAGTGCTTTGGGAAAAACTCAAGTGTACCGGAGAGCAGTGATGCACCACCACCCCCCACCACCCCCCCAAAAAAAAAGAAAAAAGAAAAAAACTCAAGTGTATGAGTGGTTTGCTCTTTTCAAAAAAGGTGAAATGTCGATTGATGACAAACCTCATGCATAAGTTGACGTTCATCAACTTGCTATATGGAGGCAAATGTCGACTCAGTGCACTTGGAGTTCACTCCCCCAGGTCTGACTGTTAATCAAGTTTTCTATTTTGAGTTTCTGAAAAGACTGTATAACAGTGTGTGACAAAAAAAGGCCTGACTTTTGGCAGATGGAAGATTGGTTCTGCTACCATGATAAGAAACCTGCTCACACAGCCATCTCGGTGTACATTTGGGGTGGAGGGTGGGAAATAGCATGCCCCATGCACCTTACTGACCTGACCTCACTCCGTGTTTCCATGAATGAAAAAGGATATGAAAGGATGGCGATTTGATGACTTAGAAGAGGTGAAGAAAAAAAATGAGGGCGGTGCTGTCAGCCATCCAAACAGATGAGTTTGAAAAAAGTTTCCAAGAATGGAATCATAGATTTTACAAATGTCTTAAGTGTAATTGAAAGTACTTTGAAGGTGATGGGGTTGTTTTGTAAAAATATTTAAATACAAAGCTTTGGGAAAAAAATCTGTTGGTGGGGGGGAGTGGAATCACTAGTGTTAGGTGTGTAAGCCAGTTGAGTGCTGCCCTGAGGGTGCACAACTGCCTTGTCGCTCAAGGAGTAGTCTCTGAAGCTCCACATCAGAGTGTTATACAATTCTTCTAAGTTGGGGGACACATGGCCATTTTATTTAAATAGCTGTTGGCCAATCATGATAATCCTCCAGGGTTCTATGAGACACTTAACTTTTTTCCTTTAACTTGACTTGTGGTGATCTGTTGATGTATATTTATTTACAACTTACTCACTTTTGGGGGGGGGGGGCATCACTGCTCTCTGGTGGTGGGAGTAGGAGGCCCAGCCCCACTGCTGGAACTGAACCTCCGTCCCAGTGGGCCGCAGTCCCGCGCACAACCACTACGCCACCGGGGCTCAGCCCCCTTACTCACTTCTTAATGTGTGTTTTTACTCTCCATCAACTGAGATGGCACAAAGACAGTACTGTACTTAGTTTAAATTCTGTGGCACAAAGCAGAAATGCCTTTAAGGCCCTCTAATTGCAAAATAAACAGATTTCTAGTGGAGAATGTTAGAAATATTTTGTGTAGTTTGTGAGAACTAGGGGTCAGGCTAGCTTGACCTAGATTTTGATAACAAACCCATGGCCAATAAACTACTGAGGTCGTTTACTCATAGAGTAAAATTTTTCCAGATGATAAATTTCAAGATGTAGTTGAAAAAAGACAGTGTATTATAATATAGTAATGGTTATTCTCAGGGCTAGGTTTAATTGTATCTTAATGACTCAGAAGACTGAATATACCAAATCTAGATCATGAAGAAAAGTTGACCGATTAATGGGACAAGTTCCTCAATGTTAAATAAGATATTAAAAGCAAGCAATCCTATTTTATAGTTAGCAAATCCACAAAAATGCATCAATAATAGAACCAGATTATCTCATCTCCTTTCAATGGGTGATGATAATTGATAGAGGCTTGTTCCAAGCATTAACAAACAATGGCCTAGGACTGTGCTTTAAGAAACTCAGAGGATGGGGTCACAGGGAGGAGACAAGGCAGTCAAGGTGCAGTGTAGCAACAATGAAATATGCAACTTTTCTCTAGTTCTTAAGTGCTTCCTCCCACCATCATGATCCCAGTTCTACCTGACAAATCCAGCTAGACCAGGTATGTACACTGGAGCCGGAAACACGGGGAAGTCAGGACAGATGATTCCTTCAGGACCAGTGATGACAGTGGTGATACTGGGAGGAAGGGAGGATCTACATATAATCTTCCCTGGGGTATGGACAACAGGGAAGTGGGTGGAGGGACACATCGGACAGTGTATGATATGATAATTTGGGGAGCTGATACCAAGGGCCTAAGTAGAAGGAGGATATTTTGAGACTGATGATGGCAACAAATGAACAAATGTGGTCTGCATACAATAGATGTATGTATTGATCATGATAAGAGATGTATGAGCCCCTGATAAATTATTATACATAAATAAATAAAAAGAAACTCAGGGGTAAGCCTTTAAGAATTCTGGCTCAAACGTAAGTGAGGTGGGGTATATTTATTTGCTTCCCCCCCCAAAAAAAAGTAGAACCTGAATTGTTTCCATCCACGAGTTTCTCCATTCCTCCAGCTCTCTGAAGCTATTGTCAATGATTTAAGATATTCAAACCTAATTTTTCAAGTACTGTGATCTTTGGTGGCATAGTTAGACAAGTGGCCATCTAGCAGAGAAGCAACAAAGCCCACATGGAAGAAGCACACCAATCCTTGTGATCAATGGGATCACATATCAGGCATCAAAAGACCCAAAGCAAACAACCATTTAGATGTAAACAAGGTGGGTTGGAATGGAAACCCAAAGCCCATCTGTAGACAATTGGATATCCCTCATAAAAAGGAACACAAGGGGGCTGAGCCCAGGTGGCGTAGTGGTTGTGCGCGGGACTGTGGCGCACTGGGATGGAGGTTCAATTCCAGCAGTGGGGCTGGGCATCCTACTCCCACCACCAGAGAGCAGTGATGCCCCCCCCCAAAAAAGGGAACACAAGGAAGGGATGAGAAAGCCAGGGTGCAGTATAGCACCAACTAAACATACAACATTCCTCTATTCTTCAATGATTCCCCTCCTCCCCCGACCCCCAATCATGACCCCGGTTCTATACTACAAATCTGATTAGACCACAGCATCTACATTGGTACAGATAAGAGATCTTAGCACACAGAAAATAGGACAGATAAACCCCTCAGGACCAACAATGAGAGTAATGACACCATGAGAATAGGGGCACTGGTAGAGAGGAGAGGAGGATGAAAGGGGGAACTGATCACAATGATCATACAACCTGGCCACTCTCCCAGAGGGATGAACAACAGAAATATGGTGAAGGGACACAGTGTATGGTATAAAATATGAAAATAAAAATAATTTCGATATTATCAAAGGTTCACAAGGGAGGAAGGGTTGGGGATGGAGGGGAACAAAGAATTGCTGATACCAAGGGCTCAAGTAGGAATAAAATGTTTTGGAAATGACGATGGCAACATCATGTACACGTGTGCTTGGTACAATTGATGTATGGATTTTTTAAAATCATTTTTTTGATGTATGGATTGTTTTAAGAGCTAGAAGAGCCTGCAATAAAATAAAAAAAATAAATAATAAAATAAAATCCACAAAATAGAACTGATCTATTGTATTGGGGAAAGGTTTTATATAACTATATCTATATCTGTGTGTGTGTACTTTGGGGAAGCTCTTACACCTATCACAATCCATACATTCCTCCAGTGTGTCAAGCACATTTGCACATATGACACCATCAACTTTTCTTTTTTTTTTTTTTGGCATCACGCTCTCCGGCGGTGAGAGTAGGAGGCCCAGCCCCACTGCTGGAATTGAACCTCCGTCCCAGTGGGCCGCAGTCCCGCGCACAACCACTACGCCACCGGGGCTCAACCACCATCAACATTTTCAAAGCATTCTCTTCTCACTTGAGCCCCTGATATCCCCATTTCTTCCCTTCTCTCCCATGCCCATTCTCCCTTACGAACCTTGGTAAGTTATAAATTATTTTTCTTACATCTTACATCGTCCTCCGTCACCCTTCACCCATTTTTTCTGTTGTTCTTCCCCTGAGAGAGGGTTATAGGGTGGTCCCTTTCTCCCTCCACACTCCCCTGAATTTCCTGGTATCTCTATTCTTATTGTTGGCCCTAAGGGGTTTATCCATCCTGGATTCCCTGTGTTGTGGGCTTTTAGCTGTTGCAGTACACATGCTCTAGTCAAATTGATTTGTAAGATAAAATTGAGGTTATAATAGTGGGGTGGGGCTGAGCCCCGGTGGCGTAGTGGTTGTGCGCGGGACTGCGGCCCACTGGGACAGAGGTTCAATTCCAGCAGTGGGGCTGGGCCTCCTACTCCCACCACCAGAAAGCAGTGATGGCCCCCCCAAAAAAAACAAAAAACAAACAAACAAAAAAAATAGTGGGGTGAAGGAAATCCCAAAGTGCTAGAGGAAATGTGTGTTTCATTGGCACTATCCTATATCCTGACTGGCAAAATTTATATTTTAAGGCAGATCTGACAACATTGGGTTTTGTGTATATACTTTTTAAATTAGGTTGTGTATGTATACATTTTCTTGATGCTCATACAGATAAAAAAATACCCTAAAAAAATCCTAAATCACAATCTGGGTATATTTTGAACTAAATCGAGTGCAGCTTATATAAGTATGTATACAGAGCAGTCCATATAAAGAAAATAGCACACTCAGTTGTAGAGATGGACAAATCCAAGACCATGGGTCAGATGTTAGGCTAGAGGCTTCTCTTGACTGGTGCAGCCGCAAGAACTGGTAGCCTGTGTCAGTCCGGGTAGACTAGAGGAACAAATTTATAGACACACATATGGATATAAGGAAAAGGTTTATATATAAGAGAAATAGGACATTAAGAAGGCATCCCAATCTAGTCCAGTACAAAGTCATAAGTCTGATATTAACCCATATGCCTGATATCAGTCTATAAAGTCTCCTTCCGACTCACGAAGTCACAGGTCAGTGGGTGCAGAATCCTGGCGCTGGCAGGGGTCTCCCCATGGCTCCTTGCTTCCAGGGCTCAGGGTTCGTCAACAGCATCCAATGGTGGCAGAAGCAACTCATTGGTGGTAGGGGTCTCCACATGGCCTCTCCAGCTTCAGAGATCTGGCTCCATCAGGGCAAAGCCATGTGGTTTCTCTGGCTCCTCAGACACTGCCATCTTGTCTTGTCCATGATTCATTGTCTCTGAGACTAACTCCCAACAACTGGGGAGATAGCTTCTCATCTTCTCAAGGGAAATATCGTGAGATTTCCCAGATATATCAGGAGAAAGCCATGCCCACACAGAGGCCTCATTGGCTACTCAATGGCTATCTCCAGATTCACAGGCCAGACTCCACACCTACATCTCAGTCATGAAATTAACATAAGCACATGACTGCCACATAGCCTAAGATGGCAAATCAGATGGCAGCATTCCCACTTCAGAGGCAAATGAACTTAAGGTTAACAAGTAGGGCAGCAGGCAATAGAGCAGGCCACTGGATTCAGTGCAAAGAACTAGGGGTTAGATGATGAGCTAGAGGCAAGATGTAAATCCAGCAAAAACAGCCAAACGTTTTACACTGTCTTCTTATGTCAGAAGCAGGCCACACCCTTGAGGAGATCTGATCATGGGAATTACTAGGTGGTTACTGCCAAACCACTGATCATGCTAGCCCAGTCTGTTGACACAAGACCTTAACTATCACACCTAAAGTCCTTGTTTTAATAAAGAACTGCTTTATTTTATCATTAAGTGTTACCAAAGAATTTGACAGTGCCCTATCATTGTGTACCCAGGTGCTATTTCTATAATATTAATAAATAAAAGATCATACATTCATGTGGCTGAAAAATCAAAAGGCACAAAGTAACAGCACAGCACGGATGTGAATTGTATGCCCTGCAACTTCTAACGTGGTGCTCTTGTAAAGGTCAACTTGCCACCTGGTCTGCCGGCTCTATCAGTTTCTGCAGGTTCATAACGGAAGTCTTGAAACACAGAGATAAATGGGGAGGAAAATGCGGATAGGGGAAAGGGCAGGAAAAAGGAGAACGAAAGGTGGTATGTAAGAGGGAAAAGACGAAAGCGATGTATAACAGATCAGCAACTTTAAGCCTTTGTGTTTATATGGAGACATGGAAAGAGTTAAAGGGAGGTGGGGTGGGAAGACGGCGTTTATCTCCAGAGGAAAGGTGGTGAAACTCTGGGAACATTTAATCATGTGCATGCATTATTTGAACAAAAACACTACATCTACTGCCTTTTCTTCTCGAATATTACTGTTCTCTTAGTCCTAATCAAGTCTATCTTTTTACTTTAAGATTTACAGTATGTTATGGGAAAACTCAGGACTCCTCATTGTTCATGGAAGAAATCAAGGAAATGGGCCTTAGTCACCTTCTTCCCAAAGACAGATGGACTCTTCTCCAGCGCAAACTGGCTGGTTGACACTGAGAAATAAACTTTCTTCCTGCAGCAATCTGCCCCAAATTGCAGAGTTCCCTGAACAGATTTTGAGCCAGATTAAACTCTGTTGAGGAAGGCTCCAAGGCCCTGTTTCATTGACTCCAATCCTTCAGCAGGTGGCAGTATCCCCCACAGTTCCCGGTTGGTGTGCTGGTTCCTGCCTTTCAAAAATGCACAGGGTTTCGTTTCAGACTCACTTTTTTTTCTTCCCCAGGCCACATATAACAATTCCTTATAATTCCTGTTTGACAGTTTTTGCTGTTGCTGTTTGCTTTTCCTCCAGCAATCTGAGGAACAAAGAAGCAGATTTGCATCATTTCGCAATTATTTCAGGGCAGTAAAAGGCAAGGGAAAAACCTCAGCAGTATAAGTTTTCCCTTACGTATCCCTACCTTGATTTCAAATCTAATGCATTCTTTCTATTTATGCATTTCTCCTTGTTCCCATTCAGCTCTGTTCAAGTCTCAAACATGCATTAAACCTCATCTCTAGACAAATTTCTTTCTAGTGAATGTGTTTAAGGTCAAAACCCAAACGCACTGCCTTGGAGCAGATTACGCCTCCATGTGACCCACTCTAAGGTTTCCAGGGTGATAAACCTTTCAGGGAGCAGACTGCTTTATCTTTTTTCCTGAGCACCTGAAACCACACACCTTGCAGTTTAAAAGGCCAACATGTAGGTGTCTACAAAGCCAAAATTTTCTCACTGACTGAATAAAGGGACATTTCCCAGATTTCTTTTTTTGAATTTCCTTTTTTTTGTTTTTTGGGGGGCATCATTGCCCTCAGGTGGTGGGAGTAGGAGGCCTAGCCTTTGCTCCGTGGAGCTGGAATTGAACCTCCATCCCAGTGGGCCGCAGTCCCGCGCACAACCACTATGCCACCGGGGCTCAGCCCTTTCTTAAAATTTTTATTTCCCAGGTTTCAATCCAGCATTTCTGAGCACAACCATATTTTATTGTGCTTCAAAAACACATAAAAAAGAAACAAACCGAAAGAAACCCAACCAAATTGAAAGTTGGTAGCAATTTGATCTCAAGCAAGTCTATCAGTACCATTTTTCTAAAACAATGTGCTCATTTCAAGTCTTTGTAGCATTTTGGTAATTCTCGCAGTATCTCAAAGTTTCTTTTTTCCAATTGCTATCGTACACTTTATAGATGGCAGTGTACTGTGAACATCATTCATACACGCTGGAAAACAAAGTCCCGTAAACATGTGACCTGCTTTGCTGTAACATGAGCTTGTGGCTGTGGTCTGGAACTCAACTTGCAGGTCTTCTGGGTATGCCTGTAGCGATGCCAAGTGTGTGCTTTGGGTCACAGTATCTTCATTTATAACAGTGCATTAGTGAATGAGGTCGTCTTGGAGGCTTCCTCCAACTTTTACATTCCTGGATCACAAAATAGCCTGCCATTGCCTTGAAAGGAGGGCCCTTGTAAGTCTGTGAATCTCTATGTTGCTTGTTTCAGGAAGATTTTTTTTAATTTTATTTTTTAAGCGGCCGGCATCACTCAAGAGTACAGTGTAGGCTAACTTGAGATGGTTGCTTTAGGGAATGAGGGCAGGCTGGAAAACTGCAATGTTGTAGTTGTTATGGTGAGATCAATTAGACTAACAATGAACCTTTAGGACAGAGTAGAACTGCCCGTGTTTCTAAGGCTGTAAGCTTCATGGAAAGAGGCTGCTATATCTTTCCAGTGGCTTCACACTGCCAACATTTTTGTTAGCAGTCAAGAGCTTAAAGGCTGCCATTGAGTCCATTCTGACTCATAGGGCCCTTATGAGCAGAACTGTTCCCATGACTGTCTGAGTCAGTAACTCTTCACTGAAGCAGACAGCTTCATCTTTCCTCCAAGCTGGGTGGGAACCACTGACCTCGCTGACAGCAGTCACCAGAGCTGTCTTTATGGCAGACATTCCCATCTGCTTCTGAGGAGGTGTCAGATCTTTTGAGTTTAAATGCAACGTGTGCACATAGCTTTAAAAATGAAAGTGACGTTTACTTTGCTTTGTTTATCTACTATTCTTTTGATAATGGGCATTTGTTTAGATTGAATTCTTTTGGATGGAACTTTTTTTAAACCTGATTGATAAACATGAGGAATGATCATAGTAAAGAATCTTCAAACTCTAGAAAAAGAATTGGAATTAAAAGAGAACTTCCTCTCCCTCTGAAATGAGCTCTTCACTCTCAGATAATCCGTGCTGTTTTGTTCTGTACTCAATCTTCCAGAGATTCCCCATGTATTCATGCAAACATGTGTGTATTCATATATGTATTATCACTTTTGTTTCATTCACTGCCTTTTAAAGAACCCTCTGGGAAACATTCACCCAAAAATAGAGTTATGCATGTAAAATAGATGATTTAGCAAATGAAGAAACTAAAGAATGTGGGAACAAAATAGAAAATACACTTAGGAGACAAGAAAACAATAAGAAAAACCCATTTGACAACTCACTGAATTATGAACTGATAATAAGGATTTTCTTCTAGGCAGAATTGACCTGCTTCCAGCAGTGGGGCTGGGCCTCCTACTGCCACCACCGGAGAGCAGTGATGCCCCCCCCCCCCCCCCCAAAAAAAAAAAAAAAAGATGAAGAGACTTTTAAGGGCTGAGCCCTGGTGGCGTAAGTGGTTGAGTGAGGAACTGCAGCCTGTGGACTTGGCGGTTCAAATCCGGCGGCAGCTGCGTAGCGCCCACGACCACCAGAGGCGGTGATGCCCACAAAAACCAAAAAAAAAAAAAAAAAAGAATTGACCTGTGAGAAAAGTCCGAGTAAAGTAAGTACTTTAGGGTGTCATTTTTAGGGATAAACAACTACACTTATTAGAATAGAGGCCCTTCTAGACTTTTTCTAGCCTGGATGACGGGTTCAAAAAGTTCAGGGAAAGGGTCTGTTATTTTTTAATTCCATTTCCCCACAGACTTTTCCAAACCCCCTTCTACATGCCTGCCAATCCTCCCATCAAGAGGTTGAACGTATTTTTTCCCACTTAAATCTGGGCAAATCTCGTGTGTCCATTTCCAGACCACCATACAAAAAGAATATTGCATTAAGACCAATCAGACAAACATGTGGTTCCCCAGTGCACATGAACGCTGTGTTTACATGACACCACAGACTGTTAGAATGGAGCGCTGTTGAACAAGTGGCCCGCTATGACCACGGGGGCAGGGCGGCTCCATCTTACCAGCCACTTCTTGGGAGAATGATGCAGCTATTCATTTCTGTAAAGATTTCCAGCCTGAGAAGTCCTACACAGGGTTGCTATGCGTCAGAATCAACTTGAGGGCAGAGTGCTTAAGAGTCTCTTAAGTGCACAAATAGGATCACAGAAGAGTTTGGAATGTTATAAGAATTACCAAAATGTGGGCTGAGCCCCGGTGGCGCAGTGGTTGTGCCGGGACTGCGGCCCACTGGGATGGAGGTTCAATTCCAGCAGTGGGGCTGGGCCTCCTCCTCCCACCACCGGAGAGCAGTGATGCCCCCCCCACCCCCCCAAAAAAAAAAGAATTACCAAAATGTGACAGAGACCATAATCAAGCACATGATCTTGGAAAAATGGTGTGGATAGGTTTGCTCCAGGCAGGGTTGTCACAAACCATCGGAGCTAGTATAGGTTTACTATACCAACCTGGCTGATAAACACATGTGGGGTTAATTAAAGAGACAAACAGCTCAGTGAGCCTCATCTTTCAAGTTCTCGGGTCTCTTGCTCTGATGTTGGACCAGGGTGCAGTTGCCTTAGCTAGTTCTCTGGCTCAGCTGGCAAGACTCACTTCCTGCGAGACACCTCTCAGGAAAAGCCCCATGGACCTACCCTGAGGCAGCCCCAGGTGCTGGAGCAGCCATGTGGAGACCCCTGGCAGCTCTGAGATTCTGACATGCTCACGGATTCTCGGCTTTCCTCCTGGAGCCTGCGTCCTCCTGGAGCCTGTGTCATTGCATGTGTTTTGTGAGATCAAAGAGGACTTTGTAGATTGGTGTTGGACAAGTGGGCTAATGGTGCACTTAAGGGCTTGGACAGCACTGGGTTTGGATGCTTTCTTAATGTACACTTATTCTTTATATAAAACTTTCTTATACATGATTTTCTATGGATTTGTTTCCTTAGTTTACTTGGACTAACACACCATCAAGTAGCTGGGGGAAAAAGGGTGTGTGGGGCAAAACCACAATATCTGAGAAAGACAACAGAGTGAAGCCTGGTGACATGCAGTCTGACTGCACTGATTTGAGTAGCCCAGTGAAGGGGGGGATGCCATGGGCACTGGAGTTTGAAGCCTGTGCCTGACAACTCTATTGCTCTCTTAGAAGATAATTGTCATGTAAAGAAGTCTGAAGGGAGCTTGCAGCAGAAGGTTCAGAGGCTATGGAGGAAATGAGAGGTCTCAACCCCTCAGCTGAGGGACTAGATGCCTGACGGAAAGGACTGACGTTGAGTCCCCTCAGTTGACACTGCATGAAGCAGACCACTGAGTTCTGCCCACATTGCAGAATGGGGAGCGAGAACACGGGGACTGTCATAGTAAGCGATCATGTCTTAGGGCAGTTTGTTATCACGAGTGCTGCTGCTGTTGTGAGCTGTTTCTGACTCAAAGCAGCATCCCGATGTGCAACGGAAGGAGACACCCTCTGGAGGTCCTGCCCCACCTCACCGTGTTCT
>PVJH01018734.1:0-44462 GCA_004026705.1 Nesogale talazaci
GGGCTCAGCTGCAAGAACATTTCCTTTCTGATTACAATCTCACTCCGATTCACAGGGACCCAGTAGAAGAGAGTGGAGCTGGGCCTCTGCATTAAAGGCTGGCCATCTTTATGGGAGGAGAAAGCCTCATCTCTCTCCCTTGGAGCGATGGGTGGTTTGAAACTGCTGAGCTTGTGGTGAGCAGCCCAGTGTACCAGGTACACAGCCAGGTCTCCTCCTTCAGAGACTGAGGCCAAGGAGGATGACCGGCTATCAGTGGGGGGTGGGGGGTTGGTCGGAGGGAACATTCTCGCTTAAGGGACGTTGAGCTTACGTTAATGGCAGTGGGATCATTTAGAATGGCATAAGAAGATCTCAGGACCACCGTCTTGGAGAGCACCAAGGCCAAAGCGACATCATTAGTTCACAGAGACTAAGTCCTGCCTCCACGTGGGCGAGCAGCACCTGGGCTTGTGAGAAAGAGCTCACCGTGATATGCCAGCCGAGAGATCACTGTCGGTCTCTCTTCCTAAAGAGCAAAGAGGAGTGGTGGCCATGGAAAATACAGGCAAACAATTAGTTCCACAGGCACGCACAGACCTCAGGATCCATAAGCCTAAGACCAGGGCAGCTAGATGGTGCCCCACCACCGCTCCTAACTGTCCTGAGAAGAATTACACTGGAAAGTCCTGGACTGAGTATGAGGAAATTGTGAAACAAAACTCAAAATCATCAAGCAGAGAGAGACAGGTGGGACTGCACCCTCCCCCCACTCCCCAAGACTACAGCCCTCAGTCACCCTTCGGGTCTGGTACTGAACCCACCCCCCCACCCCCCCTCCCGGGCTCAATGTCCCGTCAAGTAGAAGATAGCCCATGCAGGGGATGAGCCAAGCTAAAAACAGGCCCATGCAGGGGGACAAGACCTCCTTAGAACAGTCCTCCCTTTGAGATCAAAATGACAGTATTGACCCAAGGACGGAGTTACAAAGGGTGAGAAAAGGCAGAGGAAGAGAAACAGGTAACAAAAAGAAGAAGGCTTGGTGATGAAACACCGTAGGGGCTTTGGGAATGAGCTGAAAAAAAATGTGTCTGGATTGTCCTGGACATGATGATCCGTCTGTAGACCTTCACTGAAATCACCACGGAACGTTTCAACATAAGCAAAAGTATAGGGTGTGCTTTGCATGCAATACACGTATGCATGGGCTGTGCTAAGAGCTGTGAGCCCCCCATAAAATTATTTATAAAAACAGACAAGGAAAGGGAAAGTGGTTGCATGATGCTGTGAAGAAGGGAACCAATGGCATTGAACTATCTAGGCAGAAATGGAATCAAAGGAGCCTGGGCATTGTGGTGTCTATCTCAACTCAGATAAAACTTGGCAAATGATATGCGATATAAGAGGGCTTCAAAAAGTCCATGAGACAATATAGACTTTCTTTCACCATCGTTATGAAGTCCCCTTGTGTTAGTCCGGGTAGACTAAAGAAACAAATTCATAAACACGCGTATAAGGCAAAGGTTTATATACATGAGGAATGGAACATTGAGAAAGCATCCCAACCCAGTCCAGTCCAAGGTTATAAATCCAATATTAGCCCATATGTCTGATACCAGTCTATAAAATCTCCTTCCGACTCACAAAGCACATGCAGTAGAGGCATCCTGGAGCTGGCAGGAGTCTCCCCATGGCTCTTCATTTCCAGGGCTCAGGGTCCACCAGCAGTTTCCATTGGTGGTGGGAGCATCTCATCACTGGCAGGGGTCTCTCTGTGGCTTCCCCAGCCCCATAGGTCTGGTTCCATCAGGGCAAGTCCACGTGGCTTCTCCTCCAGCTCCTCCAGGTTCCAGGACTCAGGATCTATCAGCGTGCCACCATCTTGTCTTGTCAGTAGACCAACTCAAAGAGAGTCAAGTCTCTCTTCTCCAATTGGGAAATACCGTGAGACTTCCCAGAATTCTCAGGAGAAAGCCATTCCCACACAGAGGCCTCATTGGCGATCTCCAAATTGACAGGCTAGACTCCACCCTAGACTCCCAATCATGAAACTGAAATCCGAGTATGACTGCCACACCCCTCAAACATATCATTTTAAAACATATCTTTCAAAAAAAACATATCTTTCTTTAGTTTTCACTTTTCTTTGAAGAGAAAAGGCATGTGAGCACGGGGTTCAGCAGGCCCAGGAGCTTCCAGCGACTGGGATCATCGGTGTTGGCACCATCCAATGTGGCTGGTGACCATCTTGACAGGCAAGCAGCATGAGGGGGAAGGAAGGGCCGGGAGAGATGGCCCATCTCTCTCTCTGGTCCTCAAGAAGGGGACTGGACAGGAGGCCTGGCAGGGCTGGCTGTCTCAAGACACATACAGGACTGAGCATGTCTCCATCTCTGGCCCAGGCCTTGCCGGTCCTCGCGGGTACCAGGAAGGACTTGGCAAGAAGAGCGGCCTATGTGAAACAGAGTGTTTGCAACTGATAAGCTTAAAAGCAAGTGACGATTTTTTTTCAACCCACCCTTGTTTCAAGGGCAGCAGGAAAATATAACATCAGCTCCCGGTTTCCACTGCGCATGTCTGGAGGGGGAAGGGAAGGTCAAATCATGCTCACCTTCCCCCTAGAAATTGATTGGTTTGGGTTTTTTCAGACCCTCCTCTGCAGGACTGAATTGGGAGTCCCTACCCAGAAGTCCTCGGAATACCAGGCCCTCCTTCCCCTCGTCACTGGTAGCAAGGCCGTCCCCGTAGGCCTGCTTCTGATTCAGCAACACCCAGAGCGAGGTGACAGACCTGGCATCACATTAACCACTATAACTAGCAAGGGGAGGAGGCTATGGACTGGAGAGAAGCACGAGGGGCCTGCTGATCATGGGAAATGATGGAAGTTTTCCAGGAACTTTTTGAAAACTGCCGTTTCCACGATGGTGAGTTCTCCATCTTGAACAAGTGATGGCGGATTCACAGGTGAACTCACTGGGCTCTGGTTTTAGGATCGGTGTATTCGTGTCCAGCAATCTTAGTGAGAAGGCGACCAGCCACGTGCCGGGCCGAGCCCTTCAAACCAGTTGGGCAGTGCATCGACAAAGGGCTCAGCCTGGATCGTGATGGCATTAACTGTTGAGAGTGTGGCTTCGGGACCACCACAGTTGTTGCTGGTGGCCGTGAAGGTGCGTCCCAGCTCTCCGTGGCCCTCGCACAACTGAACAAAACACTGCCTGGGCCTGGGCCACCCTCATGTCAGTTGTGGAGCACACCATCATGGCCCACAGGGGCGACTTTCTGAAGGAGATCAGTAGACCATTCTTCCAGCACCTCTGACTCGGGAAGCTCTGCCGAGACCTGTTCAGCATTGCCTTGTCCTGGCGGCCTGCTGACCAGCTTGTCCTGGCTCAGAGCATGCCCAGAGCATCTGCTCAGGGCAGAAAAGAACCGTCTATCTGGGTTTCTTGGCTGTCATTCGTCTTGGAAATGCTCCTTGGAACCTAAGATTGGGAGCTTTGTCTGGCGTACTTTGGACACGCTCTCTGCAAAGACAAGCCCCTGGACAAGGGCCTCATGCTTGGGAAAGCGAGGACAGCAGAAGAAAGAAAGGCCCTCTGAGGGAAGGGCTGCCCTCCCGGTGCTGCCACTGTGAGCTCCAGCATGGAAACAGTGTCTGGACAGCGCCCCAGGGGAGGGGACAGAGCCTCTTACTATGGTCCATCGGGTCACTGTGCGTTGGAAGAGGACGCAACAGCACCCAACAACAGCAAGAACAACCTTTCAAGATCTTTCTCTTTGGCGATGCTACCAAAAAAAAAAAGAAGAAGAACTCACTGCCATGGTGTCAATTTCAAACCTCCACCTTTCTGTGGGCAGCCAGCACTTAATCCAGTACACCCCCGGATCTCCTTTAGCGAGCATGAAGGTCCACTCCCTGCCTTGTCAGAGTCTTTCAACGCACCACTGAAGGTGCCGTTAGGCCGCTGGTCACCTAGGGGAAAGCGCCCCTCGCCCCACAGGCTGCCCTCTCCCATGGGTGCCTTTCCATCCACATCCCCAAGTTTTGCAAAACCATGCACCACCTATTCCTTTTCTGAACACTTTCCTTTAAACTGACTCACAATCTTTGACTTAAACAAATCGACGCTTTCGGGATGTTACATAACTATCGTGCGCAGCACACCGGAATAGCTTGCCAGAATTCACTTTTTCAAACAGCTATGAAACGAAAAAGCATGTGTCCACCTGAAATCCTCTGGCCAACTGAATTTGCTTTTCTTGGACTTGGGAGCCAGAGAGACTCCAGTTGGGGGCAGGAGAGCTCATCTGTTTGAAACGCCCGAGGGTCGCCGGGCGCCCGCCGGCAGCCCCTGCCTGCTCCATGGTTTCCACTGGTGTTGCTATGCCGGCTGGCAGGCCCTCTATTTGGCAACATCTTGATAACGTCCATCTGTGCAGCATGGGGGCCCCACCGAGAGAACACCGCTTTGAGAAAAAACACACATCGATAATGGCAAGTGTTCACTCACTCAGACGCCGCCCACTGGCATCTCTTTGAGATTAATGGGGAGGAACCTGCCTCCTGCCAATCACGTCCTGAGGTCTTAAAAACCCAACTTAGGAGACTGGCCCCAAATTTCCATGAGTGCCAAAGCCACAGGGGAAGGGCGTCTGAGGAGTGACTGCGGGGGATATCTATGGGCAAGTGTGGTGTTGGCCAAGACTACTAAATGGCCTGTTGGAAGTACAAACTGGTTCAGGAGGAAGTACAGTCAGAATGCTCCTTAGATTCGAGGAGGACAAGACCCCCTCTCACTTCCTTTGAAAACCATGTGGCCAGCAAAGGACACCATGCTCGGTGGTGGGTCAGTAAAGCCCAGGGAAGCCTGAACAGTGAGCTCCCCACACAGGGACCTCAGGAATTGGTGAGCACAGGCCCAGTAACGTGTCTATCCATTCCACACAGCAGCGTCATGAGCTAGAGCTGAGAAAGCCACAGCAAGGGCCAACCGTGACAAATGTCTCCCTCCCAGATCTCTTCCAGAAGGAAAGGCCGGCAGGGCATGGGGAAGGAGGTATTATGTTCCCCAATCTCAGACAAGGAGAGTCACAGCTGAGGGCATACTGGTACACTAAGTCTTAAGGAGACCCCAGGGTACCAGACAATGGGCCCATTTCAACTGGGGAGCCAGCAAATCTCCTGAACACTCATTCATTCATTCAGTAAATAGGAGGGAGTGTCAAAGAGTTCGTGGGAACATGGAAGGGAAAGATAGTAGGATTTCTTCTGTGAATTCTTTGAAGCCCCCTGGAATGGACTGAGAGGCTCCCATTCCACTCGATGGGGGACCCAGAGGTGGAAAAAGCAAAGTCCCGGCTCCGGAAAGAGCTCACCTTCAAGGGGAGGGAGCAGCCGATTCACCACCCACTAAGTGAACCAATGTCCGTGAATCCTAAATGCCATGCAGGAAACAAAAATGCAGTCATGACTGCAGTCAGCGACTTTGGACTGGACGGTCAGTGAAGTCCTTTGAAGGTGATGACATTGACAAGAGGCCCGTGAGGAGGAAGTTCCAGCCAATTAAGTGCCAGTGAGCAGCGGGTGCAAAAGCCCTGGGGCAGGAGTTTGCCAAGTTTCAGGGACAGGAAGAAAGTCTTTATAACAGACACACGGAGATCAAGATGATGCCAGGAGCAAAGTGTAGGAGGTGAAGTCAGAGAAGCAGAGAGGGGCTAGATGTCTCTCACAGTGTAAAGAAGGGCTTTCAACAGAAGAGAGGGAATTTTCTGGGAGTTGTATATAGTTCAGTCTGGTCACAGTAAGACTAGATAAAGGGAACAGAACAGAGGGACAAGAACAGGAGATGAAAACAGTGGTTCAGGAGGAACCAAAGGAACTCCTTTTTGCTTCACATTTGGTCCCTTAAACTCGAAGGGTCTAACTACTCCCGGAAGCTGGTTCTTAAAAGCAATGCCAGCCAGCCAGGGGGATTCAAACTTCAGACAAGAGAGGATGAAGGCAGGCCTTCCGCAAAGGCCAGGACCCAGCCACCTCCTAGGAAGAGAACAAGCACCATCTGTTTCGGGATCAGGAGATGCGCCGTGCCCGCCCGGTGCCCCTGCCAGCTCAATGACTCTGCGACTTCCAGGCCAGCACGCCCAGATCCCCCACAGGCTCAGATCCCCCCACAGGCTCAGACCCCCAGGCCCAAGCAGCTCCGAGGACTGGCTGTCTCTGGCTATCTGGCGGTAGAACACAGTATCCTCACGGACACCAGCTTTCCAGCCTGAGGGACAAATCAATTGATGACTGCCAACCCCACAAAAACAGACAGGCAGCCAACTCTGATTCCATGGTCTTACAGAAAAACAAAAATCACATCCAAATAGGAAAGAAGCTCTAGAACAAAATTCTATTTTCCAGGGAACGCTGCAGAGTCCATTGAAACAGCCCAGGGAAGGTTCACAGCCACCAAATCCCGACCATGGAAACTGTAAAACCAATCAACCGGGTTCTTCACAGGTCAAATTTAGGAGAAGAAAGCCGAGAGACCAAGAGAGAGATGACCCACTGGATGTAGGCCATCCCAATTCAAAAACCCTTCTGAAAAACATCGATGAGATGTTAGGGGAAGCATGGATACTGGGTGGTCTTGGGAGTCTATGAGGATAGGAATGTTGTTTGTTTGTTTGTTAAGAAATCTTATCTTTCAGAAACCACTGACATATGGAAAAATGCAGCGATAGGATGGCTGAGATTTGTTTCTGAAATCTCCTCGGAGTTCACACCTCTGCTCATACCCTCCCTCAAGACAAGAACACATTGTTCTTACAGATTGGCCCTCTGAGATGCTCACCCTCTGGGCACAACCGCTGAAGACAAAATGGGTGCATAAGCAAATGTGGTGAAGAAAATGGACGGTGCCCTGCTAGTAAAAGATATGACACCTGGAGTCTTAAAAGCTTGAAGTTAAACCAACAGGCATCTCCCAGAGAAGCAACAAGCCCACATGGAAGAAGCACACCAGTCTGTGTGATCATGAAGCGTCGATGGGATCAGGTAACAAGCATCAGAAGACACAAAATAAATAAACAAAAACTATATTGTTGAGAGCAAGGGGGGGTTACAACTGAGATCCCAAACCCATCTGAAGACAATGGAACATACCCCCATAAAGCAGTCACAGGAAATGGATGAGTCTACCAGAGTGCAGTAAAAGCAGCAATGAAACACACAATATTCCTCTGGTTCCTTGAGGCTTCACCCCCACTATCAGGACCCCAGTGCTGTCTCTCAACTCAGACTACACCGGAGAGAACATGTACACAGGTACAGATACGATATGGGAATCATATCAACACATGGAATCTAGGTACAGGAGTGGGAATGGCGATACCAGAAAAAGTGGGGGGAAGGAGGAGGAAGCGGATGGGAGAAAGGGGGAACCAAACGCAATGATCGACACATAACCATATACACCCTCCAGGGGGAAGAACAACAGAAAACATGGGAAAGGAAGATAGCAGTCGACATGAGATATTAAAATAATAATAATTTGTAATCTATCATGAGGGTGGGGAGGGGAAGGGAAAAAAGGAGGAGCTGATACCAAGGATACCAAGTGTCTAGAAAAGAATGATGGCAACATAGATATAAACCTACCTGAGGTGATTGATGTGTGGATTGTGATGAGCACAATAAAATGATATTTTAATTTTTAAAAAAGGAAAAAGAAATAAAGGAATCTTCTCGAGGGAGTGGCATAAGAAACAAAACAAGACTACCATGAAATGATAATAGTCCAAGCTGGAGATCCCACAACACTAGCCTCTTAGTTGTGCTCTATGTATGAAATTTCCCATAGTAAAATATTATTGGGGGAGAGGTGGAGTTTGTTGTTTAAGCTGGGAATGTTTCAACAAACACTACCAAGAGATGGAAATGATGACACACACAATAGGAAGAAACATCTGACAATCAGGTATCTGACAGAACACTGTTCATCTAACACAAACTAAGAGTTTTTCACAGCTCAATAAGAAGACAATTCAGGGTTGAAGAACTGAAAAATGGGCAAAGGGCAACAGGACGATCTTTGATATGAAAATAATAATCTATAATTTATAAAGGATTCACGAGGGAGGGAGAGGAGGGGAAATGAGGAGCTGATACCAAGGACTCAAATAAAAAGAAAGTGCTTTGAAAATGATGATGGCAACATATGTACCAATGTGTCTGACGTATGAATGGACGGATGGATTGTGATGAGAGATGTAAGAGCTCCCAATAAAAGCACTTAATTTTTAAAAATGAATAAATAAGTGAAAGGAAAAAAAGACAACTCAATGTAAAACTAGACCAAAAATCTGAATAAACATTTCTCCGAAGAAGTTATACAGATGACCACTTCGGGTGGCTGAAAGCCACAAAACACGGGATAATAAATCTTCTCAATGATGCAGAGAAAATGGAACCTTCATGCCTATAACTGGTGGGGATGAAAACTGGGGAAGCTGCTGGTTGAACCTCTTCCTTGTAAAGGCTGGGGGGCGGGGGGGAGGGAGTTGGAGTTACCTCCCAAATAATACCTGCCTACATCCTTTTTCTCACACTCTGCTATGTGATCTCTCTCCTGGTTCATGATGTCCCATGGAGGGCCACACATCCACATCTTTCAGAAGGTTGGTGTTGCTCCTTTGCCACCAAAAAAACACATAAATGCCTTTTTCATCTGATATGGGTATCCTGCCCCCACACCCACACGCACTGGTCATTCTGGGATGGCTGGTGGACTCAGTCTTACCCCATCGGACGGTGAGAGGGTGGACCTGCCCTGATGGGTTCCAGAGACTGTGACGTTCTGCAACTGTAGAGAGCCTTCTCTTTCCCCCACAGAGTAGCTGACGGTTTTGAACTGCTGGCCTTGGGGTTAGCGGTAGAACTCCTAACCACTATACCATCAGGGCTCCCTGTAGAGGGCAGTTCATCCAAGGTTGATGTGCATGCACCACGCCCATGGCTCCAGGAGGCAAACTGAGGCTGGAGCTCTGAGCATAGGCCTCAGGAGATGCCAAGTGTGTGGAAGAAGGTGCTGCCTCCTGATCTGGGGTCCCTGTGGGTTTCCTATTTTTCTCCTTATCATCCTCACTGCAGATATCCCAACTTCCAAAAATGTAATGTTTGCAAGAACCCAATAGGCTATCCACACAGGACCATTTCATCCCTTAAGGCCAAGAGCTGAGAGTGTTATCTGTACAGGCCTGTCAATTAAAGGTGCTGAAAAGATCAATGGATGGATCAAGACTTCTTGGAAGGACAAAGGAGGGGCCTGTGTTTGGCCTGCTCCCATCAGGAGAGGAAAGAGGAAGAAAGAACTCAGAAAACTCAACGCCTAGCATGGAGTTTGAGGAATGCTTTAAAAAGACTGACAGCTGCAGTCTGCTCCAGATCCATCTCCCCCACCCAACTCCTCCACCACCTGTAGCCGGTGCCCTGCAGAACAAGGGTCAATAGCAAGAATAGCGCTGGTTCCCAAAGCTTAAAGAACAAAGAAACTCCAGGTTACAGCAACCGAAGCAGAGGTCATTTAGCACCAAGATGAAGTCAATCCCGCTCTTTCCTTGAGTCGGTCAAGTCCATTCCCAAAGTCATCAAGATGGCAGGATGAGTTCAAGCCAGGAGCTGAGTGGAGTACCGTGGACTGGAGAGGAAGGATGAGAGGATGTGAGTTTACGGCTTCCTGACCCTGGTCAACCCTGCCTGTCCCCTCCTCTGTGACCCAAAACCCACCCCCATCCCTGCCAAATGTTACCTGCCCGTATCCATGCCCACCTGGCTGCCTCCACCCTTCTTACACAACTGATCTCGACTACTATCATTACTAGACCCCTGACCTCGGTCCTCAGGCCCTGCAAGAGGAAAGAGACGCGCGTTCCAACCAAACCCCCTTCATCCTCAAGCTGTACTTGGCATCTTCCGGAAGCATCTTCCCCTATGTCATCTCGTTTAAGCCTCCCAACCCCTTTATGTTGGAGGCAGACTCTGAGGCTCACGGAGCTTCATCCCTAAGCAGTACAAACGGCTCGTGAGCACGTTCCGCTGGCAAGCCGAAGAAAAGCACCATGTTCTATCCCCACCCCACCCCCCAAATCAGCCCTTGACATACAACAGGTTCTCCTCTGGCATACGTAAGGCCGCCATATGTCTGTGTCAACTCCACAGCTACCGGGTCACATCACAGCCAAGAGAGGAACTGAACTCAAATGCCTAGCTCCCTGTGCGCAGCGTCAGAGGATGGGGAGGCAGTCTGATGTTTCTGCCGTCCTAACAAGGGCTTCTCATTCCTCACAGCAGCCCCGGGGCCTCTTAGACCACTCACCCCACACAGGCGTCTGACTTTAGTGGGCTGGCTCGTCCCTCCCGTCTCTACAGAAAGAATGCTGAACATCTGAGAGGAGAAGGGGACCGGAACTCGGGCCTGGAACACTGGTTTCCAGAGTTCTGTTGGTGGCTCTATCTGCTGGACAGCTGTGGCCCCCCCACCTCGGTCGTGCCTGGCCCACCTGTAGGCCCTATCTGGAACCACGTGTATTATTCCTGTCTCTAATCAACAGACTCATTGGCGTGACTGGATGTGTTGAATTTCCAGGGATGCTTTAGATGACGACCACAGATGGGAAAGGCCAATCCCTGGCTAGAAGGAGGAGAGAAGGCACCAAAGTCGGGCTGCAAAACAAAAGCACGTCTAAGTTCGAGGCAAGCCTTGCTCTGCACGGAGGTCCCAGGGCAGAAATCTGCTCTGGGAGATTAGCAAGTGTTCGTAAGGGGTGACAAGCCCCACCCTACCTCCACCTGAAACTCTCCCCTGCAAGGGCTCACGGGAATTGGTGGAGAGCTGCAGAGGGAAGTGCTTTCCCACTGGGCGACTCTGTTCTTTCGTGCTTCCCTACCTCATTGGAGAGGCATCCTACACTGTGGGAAACAGAAGAGGCAGTAGGGAAAGGGGGGACAGGTGGAATGGGGGACAGCCTCCTGCTTCTCGAAGAGGCCACCCTGCCAGCATCTGGACCACTTCCCGCTTGCTACCCACCACCACCTGACTGAGGGCACGAAGCTTGCTTATGGGCAAGTCCAGGGTCCTCCAGTCACCATGCCACCCCACTACTCCCCCCCCCCGCCCTTGGTTTAGGTAGAGCATGGCACAAGCCACTCAACAATCCTCTAGAAATTAGGATCCAGCAGGGCCACAAGTTACCTCTAGTAACCAGATTTTAAGCAGGACATCATTGACCAGGGGAAGGGTGGGTTCTTGATTAAAAATTTGGTCTATCTGGAGCGACAAAAAATGTTCATAGAACGCAAAAATAGTATTGCAATATATTTAATTTTAAAACGCCGCGGGATGCAGGGCAAAGTGCTGAAAAGCGGGATGTCTGGTCATCTTATGAGTCCCCAAGACATCTCTCTGGGCAGCCGGTTCAAATGAACTCCCCCTATCCATCGACCCCAATGGCCAGAAAGCTTTGGGACCAGGTACTCTCATGGAGGGGAGACATATGAGCCCACAATATGTGTGGGTATCTCCATCGGAGCCCAGGAAACTATCCAGGACCGTCTTTCCTGCACCCTCAGCCCCACAACTCTCACCCACAATGTCTCTGACATAACCCAGGAGAATAATGTGCAAGTGTCACCCCCACTCCCTCACGCCCGGCACCGGCAGGCAGCACACGTTAAGGGAGTACACCTGAGAAAAAGCCTAAGGTCAACAGCATTAATACCCGAAGGCCAGAGACGCAGCCGGGAAGAAAGTAACCTCCAAACTTGCTCCCCGGCTGCCGCCGGCGCGGGCTCAGCCAAGTTGCAAGGAAGCAAATGGCATCCCAGGCGCGCGGAGCCAATCGGCCTGAGCCAGGGATGTGGCCGGGAGCGGATCACTGCTACCTGCGCTGCAGGTTCCGGGAGCGGTGCCCAGCCCAGCCCAGCCCAGCCCATGCGGGGCCCGGAGGACAGCGTCGCAGGGTCCTTCAGTCTCGGTGGAACGCCAGTGGGTCCCCTCTGCCGCCCTCCGACCAGCCGGTCTCCGGCACCAAGCTCCGAAATCAAAGCTCCCCGCGACGGCGCTGGCAAGGGAGGCTTTTCCCACCCGACCCGGAGCCGTAGCTGGTTGGAAAAGTCCACCCCAAAGAAGGACGCGGGCCCGGGAGCGGACGCAAGGGAGCGGCGCGCGGCGCGGCGTTACCTTTTCTCTTTATTCTGTTTTCGGGATTTGTGCAGGAGTCCGATGAGCACCACGGCGGCGCGGATCCCCGCTTTCCGGCAATGCATCCTCTCCGCCGGCTGGGACATGGCGAGGCCGCCGGCGGTGCCCGGCCGCGCCCTCGTCCGCTGCCCGCCCGCCGCGCGCCCCCGCCGCCCGGCTCCGCGCGCCCCGCGCCCAACCCCTGCGCCCGCGCCCGCGCCCCGACTCCGGCCGCCCGCCCGCCGCGCATGGGCCCCGCCCGCCTAGGTGCGCCCCGGGGTCAGGTGACTGGGCGCTCACTTCCCGGCGACCTTCACCGTCTCCGGGGCCCGCGGCGCGGGCATCTGGGCGGCTCGCTCGGGGCGCGGCCCGGGCGGCGGGCGGCTCCGGGGCTCTGGCTCAGATGCGCCCGCCCGCGCGGATCCCGCCCCGGCCCCGCCTCCCGCGCCCCGGCTCGTCCCCGTGCCGGCGGCCAGACCCCCGGGGCGGATGGGAGGGAGGCGTCCCCGTTAGCGCCAAGCCGGTGGCCGTCTGTCGGCCCCCGCTCGCTCCCCTCCGCCGTGCTCCGGGCCCCGGCCCGCTCGGGTGCTTCCCCGCTGCTGGAGGCGTTTAAGACAGGGGAGGGGCACCGGGCACCGAGTGAGTAGGAAACGCGTGCCCTTGGTCCTAGCCAAGCTGCCTTTGCGCGCCCGCCCCCACCGCGGGCGTCCCCTGCCCAGGCAGGACCAGGCTGCCGGGCAGACAGAGAGCCACCCCAATTGCAAGCCCCTGACACGCGCCCTCCGCAGCGGCGCCACCGAGGTTCCAGGCCCGGCGGTAGGGCCCGGGGTGGGGGGGCTGGGGAGGCAGTTAACTCCGCGGGATGCTTCCTCCCACGTCCACCGTCCACCGGAGACGGGAAGGGTCTACCCCAGCGCTGGCGTCCACGTGGGCCAGAGTGGTGAACAATTGTTTTCCAGGCCCTGGAAGTGTGACATTACACAGGGTCAATGATCAACTTCCAGCGGCTACACCTCTGATCATCAGCCCAGGTTGCCAGGGAGACGCTGGCGTCCCCACCCTCCAACCCACCCACCCCCAATCCAAGCCCAGGGCGGACCATCGTGCACACCAAAAATACAGACAGTTTTCCCCTCTGCACGCCTGAGCCGGTGCCCTCTTCACTTGGGAACAGAAGGAAGTGACACCTGCACCTGGGGAAGAGCTCTCTAGCCCTCAGTGCTATCTGCCCCAGCACTTAAATATACAGCCCCTCTCCCAGGATCATTGCCTGCCAGACAGGCAAACCCTCCTGTCCGACAAGGAAGGAGTCGGTAGCTTTGGTTCTCTCTCCAGCCCCCTAAGGGAGACAGCAGGCTGAGGGGCTGGAGGAATTAAAACGAGCCAATTAGTCCGTCTTTGGAAACAGCCCTTTTGGGGCCAAAAGAGGTCCCAGAGGCAATTTGCCTTGTTTTTTATACAATCTGAGGCTCAAGACCGCAAGCACAGAAAATCCAGGCAGGGAAGGGGGACCCTGCTGGAGAGGGGCTGGGGCCGTAAATGAATTCACTGTGCAGAGGCCTCCCTCTGCCTCTGGGCCAGCCTCCCTCCAAGCCAGTCCAGCTTCTTCCTGGCACTGGAGCTGGAATGGGGGCGGGTCCAAACTGCGCTGGTTTATTTATGAAGCGTCCATTAGCAGTGCCCCAGTGCCCCCTGGGCCTGCCTGGGCGCTAGGGGATCACAGTTATAGGCCTGCCCATCTATTTATAGAGTCTGTGAGTGACCCAGACCCCACCCCTGGGATTGGCAGGGAGGCAGACAGACACCAGCAGTGACCTGAGAATGGGTCAGGAAGAACCAGGGGAATGAGTGTCCTCAGAGGTACAGGACGGAGCCCAGGCCCAGCCCAGGCTTCTCCTGGCCGTCAGGCCACTGAGTACCTACCAACTGTAGCAGGGAATGCACTGGCCCTCGGCATAGGTCTGTTTCGCCTGGGGTGTATTTCATCCACTCACAGAGGAAGGCCTGTCTCTGTGGAAGGCCTGAGCACCACCACCCCAGTCCTAGTTATGGGGAGACTGTGGGAGGTTCCCATCCATCCCCCCCACTGCCCACCCACACTGCCTGAGAGATACAGACCAGGCCAAGTGCATCAGTCAGCAACTGGGCATCACAATAAAGGCACAAAATCTTCACACACCAAACAGGTTTCACACACTTGTTTATTCCCTTTTGTTCTGGGGCCTCTCTGCCATGATGCAACCACGTTATTCCTGACCCCACTCACCCACTGCCGCCCCAGTCCATTCCAGTTCACAATGCCTGGAGTCAAAAGCCACGTCTTTCTCCCGCAGAGGACTGGTGATTTCACACTGCTGGCCGTGCTGTTGCAGCTCAACACGAAACCACGAGATGGCCAGGGCACTATGGCAGTGCCGTCTCCGAAAGGGGCCGGGACTTTCCACGTCTGATTCCTGATGCCATAACAGATAGCTGTTTCCTGGGAGAGGGCACCCTTCCTTCTGTTCTTATTCTTGCCTCCACAAGCCTTCCATCCTTAGGTTACAGAAAGGACCCCTCCCCACCCCACCCCCAGTTTCTTTGCTTAACCTCTGCTCCACCTCTCAACCCACCCACATCACACAGTCAACACCCAACCATCAGGACACACATGCGCAGATGAAACCTTTGTGAGAGTCTGGCTCCACCCCCGGGGGTCACCATGGGGGACGCACACCGTCATCACACTGGATTTCATTAGCTGAGGCTGGAGGTTGGAATCAACCGGGAGGCAACTCAGAAAGAAAGGCCTGGTGATCCGCTTTCATGAAGATGATAGCCTTTTGAAGCCCTGGAGACACAGCGCTACACTGTAACACAGACCATCACGTGGGTCAGAATCAGCTGAGTGACACCTTTTTTTTTTTCTCACGCTAGGCTTGCTCCTTTCCCAACATTGGCACTTGGGATGCATGCAGCTCGGTGCTAGAGACTGGGGTGAGAGAGAGATGATGACACAGCCCTGGCCCAGAACAAGCAGGCCCAACATGCGCACAACCACGCAACAGCCTTCTAAGCAGGCTCTGCCCTGTGACCAACGTTTCTCAGACCCAGCCAGTCACTCACAATGGCCTCAATGTTCTATCTGCAAGTAACACATCTCAGTTATTTACTTATGACTTTGCTTCAGTGAAATCAGCTCACTTTTTTCCTGCATTCATATAAAAAGGAAACATCACCACCCTCCGGGAAAAGCCAGGAACAAATGCCAATGTGATCCTGCCATCCATCCACAAGGGTGGCAGTTGGAAACCACTGGCCACTGCTCGGCGGGGGGGTGAGGGGGGCAGGGAGGGGGGAAATGGGGTGTTCTGCTCCTGTGAAGAGTGACAGTCTTGGAAACGTCCAGGGGCGGTTCTCGCCTGCCCCGTGGGGTCTCGCTGAGTCGGCCTCAACATGCCGGCAGGGAGTGTGGTTTAGGTGGAGTTCAACGGAATTCCCTGAAGAAAGCTCTGGACCTGAAGCACTGTTCTTGGAAAGAAAAATATCAAACTCAGGCATTCTTCTTGCAGAGGGAACAAAGAAGGGGATAATCCCCATCAGTGGCTCAAAGATCTTCTAAGAACACATCCACGGGCCACCTTGGTGGGGGGGACCACGAGGGCTGGACACATTCAGACCACGGACGGGTCCAAAGGAGACAGAAGTCAGAGTAAGGGGATCTTCTCCCAGAGCCCATTCTGCCCACCCCGCTGACCCCACTGCCACAGCGGTGCCCCTGGGCACTAGCACGCCCACTGTCTCGATGCCCTCACTGTCTAGGCGGGTTGACAGAGGGTCCCACGCAGAGACAGCCCCCACATCACACGACCTCAGAGGTCTATTCCAGTGTCCAGAGGCCACAGCCCCTGAGAACAAAGTAACAGGCAGCTGCCAGCCAGGGTCTGGGGGACCCCGCAGGCAGAGGGGGCCTGGGTGAGAGCAGGCGTGGGGGAGGAGACAGGAAGTTAATCATAAGCAGAGAGTAGACAGCTGCACAACCCGTTCCTAAGGGGCCAGTGGGTTGAGACAGACAGACATGCATGCTTGATCCAGAAGAAAAGGGCCTTCTTTTCTGGGAACCCACCCCAGGAGGCATATCCGTGTGAAACCGGGAGTCGGCCAGGCTGCCAGCACCCTGGGCCTCAGGAAGCCAGGAACAGTCTGGGGCTGAGCCCGGCCTCCCCGCCTCCACCTTCTAAGTGACTCTGCCACGCTGCAAAAATGGCTATGACCACTCTTGAAGCTCTGGTGGCACAACAGCGAAGAACTTGGCTGCTACCTTGAAGGCTGACAGTTCAAACGCGTCCACCAACCCACGGAAGAAACACTTGGCCACCTGCTTCAGTCAAGATTGCGGTTGTCTTTGCTGTTGCGTCCAAAGCACAGTGACTTTTTCAGAGAGCAGATGGCCATTTCTTTGCCCCCAGAGGGTTATTGGGTGGATTTGAACCACCAACCTCATGGCTAGTTGCTGAGCTGTTAACCATTGCGCCTCCTGTAAGAACAGACAGCCTAGAAAAACCCTCTGCCAAATGGTGTCAAAATGGGTGGACGCTGATTCAATAGCAACCAGAAATAACCACATGGCAGGAAGGGCCAAAGAACAAGAAAGGTGGGTCCTTCCTGAAAACCAGGTGTCCTCAACACCTTGCCCCCAGCCGCACTGTGAGTCTCACTCACCCAGCCCTTGAAGCAATGCAAGGCTTCTAAACATACAGCTGCAGACCTCCTCCGGACAGGCTAAGCCCTCTGCTCTCCTTAACCTGGCAGGTCCCAGTCATACACACGCCACTAACTCAGGGAAGCCACGCAGAAGTCCCCTCCGGGTCCACTTGGCTTCTGCTGAGCTATCATCACACCTGTGCCTGTAAAGAGAGGGACACGGCTTCTCGACAGGTACCTCAGCGCCCCCTGCCGCTGGCAGCACAGCTCACAATTGCAGCTCTGCATTGGGAAGGGACAGAGAGAACACTTGAAAGGCCATTTGAGGTAGAGGCGCAGTCTGTCTTTGAGAGAGAGAGAGGTGTCAGCCAACACACTGGCTTTTCACCCAGCCAGCCCTAGGAACTCCATTCCCCCACAAGCTCTTTTAGCAACAGTAAAGTGCCAGGGTAGTCCCCAGCCCAAGGGTAGGAGCCCTGAAAATCAAGTCTTAGGAACCTCAGCTCAGTGCAACCTTCCTAGACCTGCCCGCAGCACAGAGCGAAGGATGTGGTAGGATTGGCTCGGACCAAAGGCATGTTGGTGACTCGTGTGGCATTTCCGAGTGTCAGGGAACGGAAACCCACAGACCCTGCTCCTAGCAGGGGGGGCGGGGGGAGGCCCGGGAGCCAGCCCTCAGGCTGCACACAATTAAGCACACTGTGTCCCCAACGGGCTCACAGGGACAGGGCATGGTGGGGTGGGGGGGCAGGGGCGGTGCTACAAAAGCTGGGCTGTCCAGGTGACGCAGTGGTTGTGTGCAGGACTGCGGCTCACAGTGTTGGCTGTTCAAATCCAGCAGTGGCTCTCCAGGAGCAAGGCTGGGCTTCCTACTCCCACCAGGACAGTGATGCAAAAAAAAAAAAAAAAAAAGTTGAGCTACCATGGAATCTCTCAACGCATCCAGGGACCAGAAGGTCTGAGGCCAGGATCCTGCTACTCAGGTCCTTCCAGGTTCCCCACTTAACCAATGCCCATGCCTCTCCAGCTGCTGCTGCCACCAAAGTGACTCCCAGCTCCGAGGTGTCTGGGGCTGAGTGGAACAGGGCAGTCGGGAGAAAAGTTGTCTTTCCACAACACTGGCAGCATCACTTAGCAACCTCCCAAAGCAAGACCCGGCAGGCACGCCAAACACCACTGGGACCCAGAGCAGGGCCCTCTCTCACGCACGCAGTATTTCCACACCATGGTGTGCCTTCAGTGATGCCTTCTGTGTCGGGCTTCCTGAGTGTGACCTTGGAGTGTGACTTCTCTGAGCCTCACCTTCATCTGTCAAGTGTGGGCTGGGGCGGGGAGGGGGGGTAAGCACCATTATGACAACAGACCAATCACTCACTAGGGTTACTGCAAGCAAGAAAAGAATAGCCTGCACGGTCCCAGTAAAGGCTTCGAGTGCATTCGCAGCAGCTTCACGTAAAGCAGCCAACCTTGGAACACAGCCCGAGTGACCGCCAACCAACTGCAGTCCATCCATCCATCCCTAAAGAAATAAACAAAGCACGATGCAGGCCACATCACAGAGGGATCGCAAACGCTGCATGCTGACGAAGGCTCGGCAGTGGCCAAAGGGACTTCAACGAGTTTGTGGGGAGACTCCCTGATCATTCTCCTTGGGCTTCTCCGCTCCGAAGCCCCCTCCTCTATGTGGTCAGTGCACTCAACCGTGGTGTGGGGGGTGTTTGTGTGGGAGGGGGTGTGCGCACCCAGGCACACAGGCATGGTATGGTATGGGAGGGGTCTGCATGGGAGGGAGTGTGCGCACACAGGCACACGGGCACGGTAGAGGATGCAGCCCAGTGTTGGATGGGGCAAGAGCACAGGGACACAGTCTTTCTCATCTGCGTCAGCAAAGCGCAGGTCACCATGTGGATGGCAGGTACTGCCTAGCTAGCTTCTACATGTGGTCAGCCAGAAAATCCATCTGATGGGGAAGGAGGGGGGGGGGGGCCTGCTATCTACCAGATAAATTCTGCCCTCCTCCCCCACCTTGTTGACTGCATTAATCTTCTGCCTTGGTGGGTACCTGAAGAACTCTTGGTTAGATAATCCTGTGGAAACGGCCCCCCTTGGTGAGCTTAATCAAAGCCCTTGCAGGCAATACAGCCCTCCTTCCCAAGGTACTCTGGACTCAATTCATTGACGTGTTAATGCCTCTTTCTCCCTCAGACATTAAGTCCCTTTGGCCTTAAAGGCAAACAGAAAGCTTAGCTTCCCTATTGACCCGGGACTTCAGAATTTCATCCCACTGAGCTCCAGCTTCCCTCTTCTGGCCTCGGCTGCTTCTAAATTTACCAGCCTTATTCCAGAACTGCTTTCTGGAGCCTTTCAGCCCGTTCCAACAAGAAAGCTCTTCCAGCTGTCTAGCCGGCACTGTTCCTATCATAACCTTAGCAACTCTCCCATTCTCGTTGGTGGGGGGCGGGGCACGGGATTGGGGCACACACACACACACACACAACTAGTTCTGGCTGACCTAGGCTTTCCAGAGCCCCGGAGAGATTCAAGACTGGCTGTTTCTTTTCACAGGAGGCGGTCCCAAACTTCACTTCTTGCTAGGCCAGGTCCACCCAAGCCCCCTGAACTTTCTGAGCAGGCAGAAATCAGCATCAGGATTTGTGGGCAGGGTCACAAACGATGGGGGAGAGCTAACAACCAAAGCACCACAGGTAGCCAACGAGGTCCTTTTCTTGGTTAAGACCTGAGCGCAGTTTCAAGGTAATGAACACCCCCCTTCCTCGGGGAACCGGGCTCAGGAGCGAGCTTTGGGTGAACACCACCCATCCATCATCTCCGACACCACGGGGCAGGCGAGGGGAAGCGTGTTGGGCAACACAGGGTTCAGTCAAGATCACAGCCACCTGTCCCTCAGCTTCCCTCTCTTGATGAACCCGGCCCAGCTAGCCCGTGGTCTGTTCCTTTCCCGGCAATCACTTCTCTGGAAATGGCTGCTTTGTTGTGTGCTGGGTTGAGATCAATCTCCCCTGGAGGTAGGTGATCTCCTTGGAGGCAGGGACTCTGTGGCTCAGTGGTCACCTTCTCCTGCCTCTATCCCTACCCTGACCCCATACCAAGCCTAGGGTGGTCCCACTTGACCATTCGGGAAAAGAAAAGGAAGAAAGCAAATAGACTGCCACTTGACCAGTGGAGGGGATGGCAATACCAGGATGGTGGAGGGAAGGTGGAGTAGAAAGCAGGAACCAAGTACAAGAACCTACCTATAACTTCTCCCTGGGGTACAGATATGATATGACAAAATAATAGTAATTTCTAAATTATCAAGGGCTCACAAGGGAGGGGGAAGTAGGGAGGGAGTGGAAAAAGGAGAAGCTAATACCAAGGGCTTAAATAGAAAGAAAATGTTTTGAGAATGATGATGGCAACAAATACTTTGCATATAATGGATGGATGTAGGAATTGTGATAAGAGTTGTACGAGCCCCCAATAAAACAATTAAAAAAAAAAAAAGACTCTAAGCCCTGGGTCTGCCACAGGGTTCTCTGGATAGACTATGACGGTCTTTGCAGTGGATGGTCAGACAGTGCTTCCGAAGCTCCCAACCCACTAACCGTTAGTTCAGTAGCTGAGAGTCACCTGCTTGCACCGCCCAGAGACCACCCAACCCTCAGTAACTATCCACAGGAGGGAAGAAGGCTGGGGAAGCAAGAGAAAAAGAAGGAAATCAATAAGGGGAGTCTCTGCCATCCCAAATGGAGTCCTGAGAGGGCAGCAGTTACGTCCTGGGCTGGCAGCCAGACCGCCTGCAGTGCACACCCACTAGCTGCCCTGCAGAGATCACAGCCTGGGGAGGGCAGTTCCACCTTGTCCTGAACAGTTGCTACGAATCGGAATCAACCCCACAGCAATGCGTTTGGGTTTGGGTTTGAGCCCCTCCCCGCCCAAGAGAATCACAGGCCCCCAGAGACTGAGCTTCCTTTGCTCCCCAGAAGAAACTGTCTGTGACCATTGACAACATCGGATTTGCCAGAGAGGAGGGAGCAGGGCAGCAGCCAGACCCCAGGATGGAAGCCCACCCTCTCCGTTCTCATCAAACTCGCTGCCATGGAGTGGCTCAGACCTCCTCACAGGAGGGGTCTGGCAGGATGCCAGATGATGATGTCGACTTCAAGTGAGAACGTATGATAGGTGACACAGAAGTGCGGGATAGATATTACTATATGAGTTGATCCACCAAGAAGACAAAAGTATTGTGGATGTTTACGTACCTAACTTCAGAGTCCCCCAAAATGAATAGAAACAAGCATGGACAGAACAGAGCAGAGACCATGGAGCTACAGCCATGTATTTTTAAATCGCTCTCGGATCTGTTCTGACTCGTGGCAGTCCTGGGTGTTACAGAACAAGATGATCCTTTAGGGAAGCCATTAGCCAGCCCTTTCTTCTGTGGCACAGTCAGGTGGGTTCACACTGCTTGCCTCACCTAGGCTCCTCACAACACCAAAATCAAACCAAACCCATGACCATCAAGTTGATACCAACTATGGCAGTCACCTAATCTGGTTATCAATTTGAGGATTAAAACTGTAGGCTATCTGGAGATAGCCAACGAGATCTCTGTGTGAGCACGGCTTTCTCCTGAGAATTCTGGGAAATCCGGCCCTACGTCCCCCTTGGAAGTGAGAGACTCACAACTCAGTCCCTTGGAGAGGCTCTACTGACAAGACACGCAGCTGGCTCCCTGTGAGACATCCTGGAGGAGAAGCCACATGGGCTTACCCTGATAGAACCAGACCTCTGGAGCCGGAAAAACTTGTCAGGGCTGAGATGCTTGAGAAGTCACAGAGAGGATCCTTCCAGCTCTGAGGTGCTTCTACCACCACTGGATATATAAGACTCTGAACCCACTGGCCTGTGAGGGTCCTGGCATCATTGCATGCACCTCGTGAATCTGAAGAAGGCTTTATAGACTGGTATCAGACGGGCTAATATCAGACTTGTGGACTTGGACTGGACTGGGTTGAGATACTTTCTCAATGTCCCATTCCTCTTGTAGATAAACCTTTCCCTTATATACATATGCATGCTTATGCATTTGTTTCTCTCGTCTACCTGGACTCACACACCGACTCACAGCAAGCTGTGTAGGACTTTCAAGACTGTACACCTTATGGGCTCAGACAACCTCATCTTCCTCCCTAAGAGCAGCTGGTGGCTTTGAACCACTGACCATGTGGTGAGGTGGCCCAGCACCTAACTCACAGGGCTGCCCCAGCTTCTGACAATAGCAGCAGGAATCTTTTGAAATGCAGGAAAGGGATCGTGAAAGGAACTGTCATCCCCATTCGCTAGGTGAATAAACTAGACTTTGAAAGGTAACACTGGTGAGAACCAGTCACAGAATGTCCCTGGGGATGCACTGACTTCCACAAAACCCAGGAAGGCGGAGACTCCCAGAGCCTTGACCAATCAGAGACGTGTGTCTGTCACAGGTGACACAGAGGTCCGGTTTTCTGCAGCTCACCACCCACACCCCTCCTCCAGGTTGACAGTGCCTTGACTCTCCCTTGTGGGGCAGCCTGCCACCACTCTTGGTCCTGAGGTTCCACAGGGCTGCTCCTTTCTCAGCCTGCCCTCCCTGAGCTGCGAGTTAAGCACAGGGACCAAGGCAGACCCATCCACGTAGTCCATGCCCCAGGCCACCGTGAGTTGCCTCAGGGACAGAGGCATCGAAGTGCTCCAGCGTAAACACCTGAGCTCCGGTTGTGACCCTCAGAGAACTGAAGTGTCCTGCCCGCTGAGCTGTCCCAAGTTGGGGCTCAGAGGCTGGAGCTGCAGGCCACATTCTTTGAAAAGAGAGATGCCTGTGAACAGTATGGATGCAGAGAGGAGGAGACAACTGTCGAGTCTGACCCTCTGGATCCAGCCTTTCCTGAAAATGAGTTTCTGAAACCTGTCCTTTTAAAGATAGGATTTTCTTGGATTTGGTTTTTGCTTCTTTTTTTCCTCTTGGTTTTGCTTCAGTCAGCTGGAGGAACGTTTCTAGCACCAGTAAGCTAGGGAATTAACACAGTCCATCTCTACCCGAAGGGTAAGGAAACCCAGTCCCACTCACTGTGCCGATGTGAGTGCCGGCTCTAGAATGGGGTGGAACAGCCCCTGTGGGTGTCTGAGACTCTTCACGGGAGTTGATAGTGCCATCGTTCTCCCTCCAAACAGCTGGTGGTTTCAAACTGCCGACCTTTCAGATCACAGTCCAACATGCATGCGGCATACCATCAGGGGTCCTCGCAAGGAAACACACCTTGAAGCAGGTAAGGAGGAAGTGGGGGCCACGGGGACACCGTCCCAGGAGGAGCCCCTGGAGCATCTTCCTCAATGTCATTCACCAGCCACAGGAGTGACAAACTCGGGGACAGTCTCTAGGCCATCCTCTTGGCCTTGCCCAAAGGAAAGGGAGGGAGGGGCAGAGAGATGAGGCCACCCCAGAGATGAGGCCAAATGTTTCCCTGTCTCTTTTCGCTGTCAGCTTGCAGGTCAAACCAAGGACTATTCATGAGAACTGTGTCTTGGGGTAGGGGTGGGAAGGCAGTACAATCAGACAAATCCAAAATGTGGGACATTCTGCAAAACAACTTGCCAGCTCCCTTCACAAAAAAAAAAAAAGCTGTCATGAAAAAGGTGTGGGAGGACACAGCTGCCCTCTATTTAGAGACGAAAGAGACGTGACAACCAAAGGCAAGCCGTGACAACATTGTTAGCGAGACTGTCCACATCCATCTAAGGAGACCATGAGGGACATGAGACTATGGGCCGGATATTAACTCCTGACATTCATCTTAGCGCTCTTCTCTCTGGTCACGGCGTGGGGCTCCTGTCGGGGTGTGACGTTTGGGGAAGCTACCTGCTGAAGGATTGAGAGGTGGAGCGTCGTGATGTCGGCGGTGTGGCTCCTCTGTCGTTGTACAGAGAAGGCACAGAGAGAACTGCAAGTGGCTACGTGCTCTTGTGCGGGGACCCTGGGTGGGCACCGTCTTTGTATGCTAGGCCCCTCATGGGCAGGCAGGTCGGTAACAGTCAAAGCAAAAAACTGGGGAGGGTAAGACGCATGGTCCCCGGCCAGAGGAGACCTTGTAGAACACAGCAGTAGTGCCCCACTGGGCTTCTAAGGTCGTCCTCTTTGTTCCTGGCCTTGCCATTGTTCAAAAACACTCTCTTGTGAAGTAGATAAAGGGTTACGGAGCAGACCATAATGCTACACCCAGCAATCTGTGCACATCCCCTGGAAGCACCCTCGAATCCCACTTCCTCCCTCTCCCGATTCCTGCTTCCATTCCTCCTTCTTTCTATCCCCTGAACCTTGTCCTGGGATCAACACTGTCCTTTTTATTTTATTTTATTTTATTTTATTTTATTAGGACAGATTAGCAGATTTCATCTCTCTCAGAGCCCCTGGAAGGTTTGAGCTGCCGTTCACAGTGGAACATCTAAGCACTGCGCCACCCAGCAGGGCTCCCCTGCCCAGCCCCGCTCTCCAACCTGCACACACAAGCACGTGTGAAGACATGCGCGTGCTGCATTCCCGGTGCTGAGGAGAACTGTGGAGAGGATTCCAGGCCAGGAGTTCGCAAAAACAGCTCTGGACCAGCTCTCTCTCATCTCCCGCCACCTGCACGTCTCCTTCCTAGGCCTAAAGTGAGGGGCGGAGCTTCCAGAAGGACCTCACCACCCCTGTGGGTGTATGAGGATCGGGGTGGATGGAACAGCAAGGTGAAGGAGGTTAAGAGCTGAAGAAAATGCCTATAGGAAATGATGCTTTCTTTTTTAGGGTCCTGACTCAGAAGGTGGGTGCAGGTGACAGAAACTATCTGTCTCCAAGGTCAGCCTCCTCACCCAACCACCCAACGCTATGCCTCTTGGGGGACCTAGTCCTTGGGACTTGACCCTCACATCAGCACAGCGGCACCATCTCAGGGCCGGTGTCATGAGAACTGGGTGGCACAGTTCAATCAGCAAAGGAAATTAATTGGGGCTCACGCTGTGACTTCCCCTCCGGCCCCTTGAGGCAGAACCGGCCCCTTACTAACTGGCATGAGGCCAGTCCCTCCGGATGAAGCTGGGCCAGTCAGTGTCTTCAGTCCCATGGTAAGCCCTCGGCCACCTCTCTGGTCAGTAAAGCTCTCTCGTCTCCACAGGGTGTCTGGAAAAGGGGAACATGGGCGACATGGAGCTAGCAGCCACACAGTGAAAGCTCCAAGCATCTGTAGGACTTGGGAGAGCAAGTGTCCAGTGCTTGTCTGGGCAGAGGGTACGGCAGGTGGATGAGACCGGGACATCGGGAAGTGCAATTGGCACAAACAGACGGGATGCTTCACCCAGCAGACTGTCAAAAAGCACATGTGGACCAGCAGTGAGCACAGAAATGGGAAACAAAGGCGGCATCATTATAAAAATGACAAGCCACCAACCCCACCACCCATCACTCCCTTCTAAGACGTCCTTGCCCAGGGAGAGACTCACACCACGTGCCTATGGAGACAAGGGCAAGGATGTCCACCAAGCACTTTGTGTCGGGGTTTTGAAAACACAGAAACAACCTCGTTGAGGTGGAATGGATAAGTAGAATGTGACTGATTCCTAAAGTAGGAGCCCTGGTGGCAGAGTGGGTTACTGCTTGGGCTCCAGACCACAAGGTCAGCAATTTGAAACCACTAACTACTCAGAAAGAGAAAGATAAGGCTTTCTGGAAGTGGGAGTTAACAAATACAGCGACAAGGGAACCACAAGTGATCCAAAATGGAAGGTATAGGAGGGTGTAGGAGAGTGTAGGAGGCCTGGTAGGGCTTGATCAAGAGCCATGTAACCCAGAGGAGTTACTGAAACCCACATGAAGGCTGAGCATGATAGTGGGAACACAGGAACGCGGAATGAAATAAAGGAAAGAACTAGGAGACAAAGGGCATCTATAGAAGTTTAAATAGAGGCATGTACATATGTAAATATAATTATATATGAGGATAGGGAAGTAGATCTATGTGCATATATTTACAGGTTTAGTATTAAGGAGACAGATGGACATTGGGCCTCCCTCAATATAAGGATATTTTGTTCTACTAAAGTTCTATAAGTACTCCCTCAATATAAGGATATTTTGTTCTATTAAACTGGCATTCCACGATGCTCACTTCCTGACATGATCACTGAGGACAAATGAATACATAAGCAAACGTGGTGAAGAAAGCTGATGGTGTCCAGCTATAAAAACATATAATATCTGGGGTCTTAAAAACTTGAAGGTAAACAAGTATCCATCTAGCTCAGAAGTAACAAAATCCATATGGAAGAAGTACACCAGCCTATGTGATCAAAAGGAGTCTATAAGATCAGGTATCAGGCATCAAAAAACAAAAAAAAGCAAATCATTGTGAGTGAGGGGAAGTAGAGATTAGGGACCCAACACCCATCTGTAGGCAACTGGACATCCCCTTACAGAAGGGTCTCAGGGAGGAAACAAGCCAGTCAGGGTGCAGTGTAGCAACAATGAAACATGCAACTTTCCTCTAGTTCCTAAATGCTTCCTCCACGTGTTGTCCACAGGGACCAATCCCTGGAGGACACCACGCTTGGGAGAGCGGAGGGGCAGAGACCATGAGGAAGACCTCCGGACAGCAGGGGTTGCACCGTGGCTGCCAGGATGGACTCACACAGAAGCTGAGTGGTGAGGACGGTGGGGGACCGACCAGGCGGTGTGGCATTTGGTTGTGCGAAGGAGCTGCCAGGGGGTGGGGCCCACTCAGGGGCACCTCACCGCCTCGGCAACACCAGCTCACACTTGCCCCATGATGTCATTAGCAGTGCGGGTCTTTTCCGTCAAAACGCAGACGGGTGTCAGAAGAGATACAGAGAAGATTTTCCCTGGGCGGCACAAACAGCTGGCCCTCAAGGACAACGATGAAGCTAAAGGCTGGGGATTCGGATCCGCTGAGCAGGGCCGGGGGCAAAAGGCCTAGAGACAACCAAGAGGACTGTGGCGGCCATGTACTCGTCTGTCACTTTCGTGATTGGGAGTCTAGGGTGGAGTCTAGCTTATCAATCTGGAGATAGCCAATGAGGCCTCTGTGTGGGCATGGCTTTCTCCTGAGAATTCTGGGAAGTCTCACGGTATTTCCCCAATTGGAGAAGGGAGACTGGACAGTCTCCGAGAGACGAACTACTGACAAGACGAGGTGACAGCATGCTGATTGATCCTTATTCCTGGAGAATGGAGGAGCCGGAGGAGAAGCCACATGGGCTTGTCCTGATGGAACCAGACCTCTGGGGCCGAAGCAGCCACAGAGAGACTCCTGTCAGCACTGACATGCTCCCACCCCCAATGGATACTCCTGATGGACCCTGAACCCTGGAAATGAGGAGCCCTGAGGAGACCCCTGCCAGCGCCAGGACGCCTCTAGTGCACCTGCTTCGTGAGTCGGAAGGAGACTTTATAGAGTGGCATCAGACATATGGACTAACATCGGACTTATGACTTTGGACTGGACTGGGTTGGGATGTTTTCTCAATGTCGCATTCCTCTTGTGTATCAACCTCTCCCTTAGATCCATATGCGTGTCTACGAATTTGTTTCTCTAGTCCGCCCAGGACTAGCACAAGGACCCAGGGAGCAGTACTGGGCTACCACGTGTCCGGATTGAGTCACCAGCAGTGGCTTTGGGTTCGATGGTTTGGATATCCCTGCGAAAATTAAACACACCCGCGCTCTCGAGTCAAGGTGTCACCGATCCCTAACAGCAGGGTCACACCTGAGGGTGGGGAGCAGCTGAGCCCACTGCTGCCCCAGAACTGCTCTGGGTCTCTCCACAATAAAAGGCCAGAGGCCCAACCGCTGCCATCGAGTCCATCGTGATGCACAGCAAGCCAGCACAGGGCGTCCAAGGCTGTCTGAGGAAGAAGGAAGCATCAGGATGGGAGGAAGGTTTCTCAGCAACTGCGACATGCAGGGGGCTCCACCCTCCCTGCTGAGTGCGAGGAGCTGTCGCGGCTCTGGCCGATGGAGAGCGCAAGTTGGTGTAAAGAAAACCAGAATCCTCACGCCTGCACCAGTAGGTCACACCGTGATAACGATCGAAGTCGTCAAGGATCTTGCCTTGCGTGGACCCACACTCCTTGCCTGGGGAAGCAGCAGTTGGGAGATGGCACCAGGCACCGCATGGACCTCTTTAGAGTGTTGAAAAGCAAGGCTGGCCCTTTGGTGACGAAGGTTTCTGAGGCGGGTCTGACCCGAGCCACAGGATTTTCCTGTCGCTTCCTATGGGTGTGAAAGTTGGGACACTGAATGAGACAGACTGAAGAAGAATCCGTGCGTCTGAACGAGGCTGCAGGTGAAGACGACAGGAGGCGTTCTGGACCGCCAGGGGAGCAAACCGCTCTGTTTTCGCAGACGTACAGAGAGCTCCTCAGAGGCCAGGGCGGCAGGACTCCATCTCACAAAGTGGGGACATGTTCTCAGGGGAGATCAGGCCCTGGGAAAGACACCGTGCTTGGTAAAGTAGAGGGGCCATGGGAAAGAGGGGGGCCTTCGACGGGACGGATTAGCACAGTGGCTGCTTCGACGGACTCAAACAGAGGCACGAAAAAGAAAGGGAAATTTTTAAGAAAAGGCAAGAGGATGCTCGGGGCCGGGCAGCGCTTCACTCTGTCATCAGTATGAGTCAGAACGGACTCAGGGGTCCCTACCAAGCACACCGAACCTTGGCGGGGGCAGACGACCTCACCTTGCTCCCATGGGGCGGCTGGTGGGTGTGAACCGCTGGCCTTGAGATCTGCGGCCCCACGTCTGCTTCACAGCGACACCAGGGCTCAGGAGAGGGATTTGTGTGGTATAAGTAGGTGAGCTCTGCTGGAGGTAAATGTCTCTGAGCTCCCTTGCAGGCAAAGAAGAACATTCTCTCTTCCTCATACTCTACTGTGTCACTGTAGAAATACTTCCCTATTCTGCTGCCACAGGAATGGCAGTGACTTTGGGTTTTGCTCGACAATTGTTATCCTATTAGTCTTAATTAATGGTATCTCTATAAACCCATAGCTATACCATTCGAAGAACAGCAGGCTATTTCCGTGCACGATAGCATGCACTGTCGGAAGTACTTTACGTATACTCACTCTATAAAACTCTCACTCAAGGAAGCTTGTGTGCTCTGGAGAGCCCCCACGCCCACCGCCACCCCCACCCCACGGAGGCAGACGGAGGAGCCTGCTTGCTCCCTGGCCCACTGCTGAGGGAGGGAGGGTGGAGGGAGGGGCGTGCTCGCCTCTGCGGGGTGGCCTGCGTGCTTCCTCATCCTGAGCCCGGGTTGTAGCCCGTGGGTCTGATCTCAAGTTGTAGGCTGTGGCTTCCTGTAAAGACGGCCTGGCATCCGAGGGTCTCCCTCGCTGCCGGAAGGAGAGAGAGAGAATCGCCCAGGGCTGGCTCCTGTGAGGTTGGGCTCAGACAGACCTCCTCTCTCCAAACAATTCTGACGCCAGCTGTCTCTCCCACAACACTCTGCACCTCTGTTGGGTTTGATTATCCTGGGGGGCTCACAGGCCCAATTTAGGATTATGGGCTTGATTCGGAAAGGGACGGTCTTCAGCCACTGAGCTTGCGGCAGCTGGCTGCACTTTGATGCCAACTCACCGTGGCAGCCCCTGCTCTCCACGGCGCGGTCATGGTTTGCGTGAGGGACCGCCAAGAGGAGGCAGACCTGGGCTAGCAGTGCCACCTGCTGGCGGCGGGATGCTAAGCCGGCCCACCTCTGCACCCGGTCCCCTGCCCTCCACCTGTCCAGCTCCCTCCCAGTCTTTCAGTGGCCTCCTTACTGGTCTTGCTGCCTCCAGGCCTTGGCACATGCTGTTCCCAGAGCCCGGAAGGCCCTTCCCACAGACATCCTCATGGCCGGCTCCTCTTGGTCCAGCCTCATTTCAAGAGTCACTGCTACGCCACCTTCGCCCCAGGAGCAGTGGGTGGTTTTGAATCGCTGACCCTGTGGTGAGCAGCCCATCACGGCTACAGAGAGGCCATCAGGGACCAATTGCCCAATGTAGCCAATGCGCCCCCACTCCCCTCACCTCAAAGCTCCACAGCCTTCTTGGGGCTGAGCCTGGTCTGAAACCATCGAGCTCCTTTCCTCGGTACCTCCTGCCTCCCTGACAAGAAAGTCCCCCGAGACCTGGCTGCGTCTCACTGGTCCCCCTCTGCGTGGGCTGCACCAAGTGGACGTTGTGGAATGAGCTCCACGTGGAGTACGCGTGGCTGTTTGACTCTGACTGTAGTGCAGCGGTTCTCAACCTGGGGGTCGAACGACCCTTTCACGGGGGCTGCCAGATCTGTAACAGTAGCAAAATGACAGCGATGAAGTAGCAATGAAGATAATGTTATGTTTAAGGGGGTGGGGGCGGGTCACCACCACATGGGGAACTGTAGGAAAGGGTCACAGCACAAGGGGGGTGGAAAGCCACTGCTGTAATGGTTACAGGTCCGGCTGCTAAGGGGAAGGTCAGCAGTTCAAAACCACCAGGTGCTCAGCGAAAGAGACAGAGCTTTCTACTCCCATAGGGTTGCAGTCTTAGAACCCCACCTGGGGTGGTTCTACCCTGTCCTATCAGGCAGCTACAAGTCGGACGGCAGTGGGTTTGGCGTTTGGGGTGATTAACCCAACGTTGGCTGTTCGAGCCAGGCCAGCAGCAACACACACACACACGGGAGACCGCGATCCGCTTCCGTCAAGGTGATGCCCAGAACCCCCCCGGGAAGCTACTCTCCTGTGTGACTTGACCCTCAACGTCGGAACCACCTCAACAGTTGGTGGCCAGGTTTCCTTGCCGAGGAAGGGGTTCCCGTCAGTCCGCAGAGCCCAAAACCCAACTTCAGGCTCCACAGGACTGAACATCTCTGGCCTCTGATTCACCGCACGGCCAGGAGGAGATGTCTCCTCTTCCCTCTCCAATGGGATTTCCTTCCCCATTCCCTGGGGAGGTGGCCCACAAACTGGCCTTCAAAACCCCCAGGCAGGAAACTCTAGTTTCCACAAGTCTCTTCCTGCCCTGTGCTTACAGCCGACGTCTAACTGACCTGGCCAGCACCTCCTCCTCTCCGTCCCGGCCATCTCTGGGGCTCAGGCCCCCAAATCTCCTCAAGGCTCACCAACATTAGCCCCCCAACCCATCCCATCCCTCAGCACTCCAAACCAGCTGCCTTCCCAAACTACCCAGAAGTCAGGTGGCCCCATCTCACTCTTCCAGGGCACCCTGCCCCTCATCAGCACAGCAACCAACACCGTCTCCAAGCACACAGCCCCGACCACCTCCTCCATCCACTTCCCGAGCCTGACTCCACTTCTCGGGCAGCCCCATCCACCGCCCTACCCCCTACCATCTCCTCCATCTGCAATACCCCCTGACAAAGAGACCCTCTTTGGGGTTCTGTGCCAACCTTACAATGTCACCTCCCCCGTGAAGCCTGCCCTGATTCCACCAGGAAGAGCACACACTGCCTCGTGCACTGTGGTTAGCCATTAAGTATCTTTCTCCCCCGGGTTCAGTGGGTGTCTCTGGTGCAGGGACCAAAGAGCTTAAAGAATTTAAGAGTAAAGAGTGAGGCAAGGTAGCCTCACCAGGGAGCCACAGAGCCAGCCGGGCATCCACAAAGGGCCGCTGCGAAGCCAGGCATCAGATAGATGCTCACGAGATACCCATTAGATGAATGATGGCTCCCTCGCCCTGGGTGGCATCCACACCTCTGAAGAGTGTGAGCACATTGTGTTCTTGCTTTCTCTCTTCCCATTCTGACCCACTTAAACCAACAGAGTCTTCCTCCTCCTGGCTCCGGGCTCCTGCCCAAAGTGCACGGGCAGTGACGGCTGGAATATGAGGGAGGTGGCCATATGGTGTGGGGCTGGGGTAGGTCATAAGCTTATGGATCAGAAGAAAGCCCCTGGGCAGAGGCCTCACTCTGGTCAAGACAAGACTTCTGCTCAGTTTGCAGATTTCATGACAGTCGGCAGTTTCTTTTAACACCCCCCACTGCACCAAAAGGTGACAGGTTCAAGTCCACCCAGGGCAAAATCTAATCCTCAAAAATACCTAAATGAACAAAAATCTGTCCTTGACAATCTTGTGAAGCAGGGTTAGACACACACACACACACACACACACACACACACACGGTGTTGTGAAAAGTCAAAATCAACCCAAGGGCCACTGGGGCTGGACTACGACCCCCTACCCACTGCGGTTGGTTTGGTTTGGTTTCCATGCTGGGGGGAGGGGGGACGGGCGGGGCGGTCAGCAACTTCTGCAGTGTCGTCCTGTGGCGAGGGTTCCGTGCTAGAATTCACGCAGGAGGCCCAGGTTTGCCTCCCAGCCAAGGCACCTCATGCACAGCTGCCACCCATGTGTCCCTCAGGATTGGCGCGTCCCCATACTGTCGAGCAGATTTTAGCAGGGCTGCCTGCTGACATGTGTGTCCGAAAACCAGCCAATGTTAGGAAACCCCAAGCCCAACTCAGAGAATGTGGTCCACATCCGTGCATCTACAGTGCACGCAGACATGGCGGGGCGGGTGTCTGTGGTGCGGTCAACACGGTGCACAATGAATGCATGCTGACTTGCGAAGTAAATGAACATTTTAAAAAGAGAACTCTACGGGTCACAATGATCTCATCTGCAACCAATTATGGCATGGCACTGGTTCCACTGTGCCTGGCGGCAGGGGGGCGGGGAGGCTAGTACAAGTTGGGACCCACCTCCATGCTAACCAACAGCATCCAGCCCTCTCTCACCAGGGGTCTTGTCCCCATTCTGTTCAAATCATCCATTGTCCCAGCATTGTTCTGTGCTCCTCCAGCCTCATCTCTCACGGGCCCCTCAGGCGCCCCGCCACATGTTTGGCCTTGACTTGATGGACATGCGGGCTATGCGTCTGGAGGGAGAGAGAGGCCCCCCGCTGCTCCTGGCAGGAACACAGGCGGTCATGCTCGCTCTGGGGGCCTGAGGCTCCGCCCCCACAGGCACTCAAAACTCGCGCCGGGCAAAGAACAGGCCAAGACGCATCAAGAAAGAGATCAAGGCAAAAATGGTTTATGAGCTTAACTAAGTCCCCATTCAGTTTCCCTTCCTCAGACAGAAATTCCTGAACCCACACATTTCAGGGGTCTGGGCATGCAAGCATGGTAGGGGCTCCCCTGACAAAGCCTGGGTTGTGGGCCCTAGGAGGAGGGCAATAGAAATGTCCACTCTGCACACAGCCCTCTACCTCACATGACAGAAAGTCAACCTGGGCCCACGGGAGGGTGTGAGCCTTCCAGCTCCCTGGCTGTTAGGGCTTTAACACCAGCACTCAGAAGCCGTGGGTTCACTGCAAACAGAAAGTGCCCCGCGCGACTCCCTTAACACTCAGATACCCTGGATCCTGGTACATCCAGTTATGGCATGGATTTTCCACCCATGTGAGAGGTGCCTCACCCCTTTGGGGTACAGAAGTCATCCTCCCCCCGACTGACTCCCCCACTCGTCACGTGCCCCTCAGGCCATCAGCAGCATGGAGGAGCTGCCACGGGACCAGCCTCTGACGAGAACAACGCTGACTTGCAAGCCTGCAGTCATGCACCTGCGTCTGAGCACAAGGGCCTGGGTCAGGCCCCAGGAAGATGACACAGGGCAAGACATGGGGTCCCCGGGCTCTTATCTCATGCCAGCTGTGCGGCTGAGCAGGCGCCTCTACCACCTGAGCCCAGCTTGCTTTCTTGTGGTGTTAGAGTAACCAGGAGACCCACCTCACCTAACAGACGTGAGCGCCAGGTGTGTTCACAGAGCAAGTGCTCAGGAATTGGTGGCTGTGCTTGCTGCTGCTATCAAATAGTCATTCCATGGCTGCTATAGGGGGGGAAATGTTGTCATTGATCTTGCCTGTGGTAAGGAGTAGGGGGATCGTATGCTTCTGAGAGTGGACGTGGAGGGGGCGGGGCAGAGAAGAAGAAGGAGAGGAGGAGGAGGAGGAGAGGGGAGGGGAGAAAGAGGGGGGAGCTCAAAGAACAGATGGGATGGCTGTGTCTGATACATATACCCATCTATCTGTGCATCTGTGAGTGTGGACGCAGAAGCAGCCAGGCTTGCTGCTGGATGTTAACCTCCTGAGAGGTCACAGGACTGGGGAGGTTCAGACGCCCCAGCAGGCAGGAGCTGGTGTGAGCTCCTGCAGCCCAAGTGACAGCCCCCACGCGCCACCTAGTGGCATGTAATTTACTAACGCTGTTCCCTGCTGGGGGAGACGTGGTGGCCAAGTGGGTTGATGACACGGTGGGCTGCTTGCCAACTTAGGGTCCGCAGTTCGAAACCACCAGCCACTCCCAGGGAGCCAGATAAAGTTTTCCACTCCCATAAGAAGAAACCCACAGGGGCAGTTCTCCCTGGTCCAACAGTGTTGTATGAGCCAGAATTGACTCCATGGCAGTGAGCTTGATTTAAATGTTTGTTTGTTCCTTTAATCCCTACTGGGGGACCCTGGGGGCCTAGTGAGCTCACCTAAAGGCCAGCAGTCCAAACTCACCAGACGCTCCATAAAAGAAACACGAGGCTTTCTGGTAAAACTACACAGCATGGGAAACCCTTTAGAAGGTCAAGGTGACTCAGGATTGATCCTGTGGAAGTGGATTTTGGGATCCCCAGTGGCCTGGGGGTTCCCGGAGCGTTCCTGTAGCATGTGACATGTCATAGACTGGTCTTGTCTGGTCCTGGAAATCCTCTAAAATCTAGAAAAGTCCACTATGTCCACCAGGACATTCTAGAACAACAGAAATACTCAGTGCTGTCCAATGTGGTAGACACTAATTTTTTAAATCATTTTATTGGGGGCTCGTACAACTCTTATCCTAATCCATACATACACCCATTGTGTCAAGCACATCTGTACATTTATTGCCCTCATCATTCTCAAAACATTTGCTTTCTAATTGAGCCCTTGGTATCAACTCCTCATTTTTCCCTTCCTCCCTGTTCCCCCTTCCCTTATGAACCCTTGATAATTTACAAATTATTATTATTTTATCATACTTTACACTGCCTAACATCTCCCTTCACCCACTTTTCTGTTGTCCACCCCCTAGGGAGGAGGTTATATGTAGCTCCTTGTAACCAGCCGGTAGCCGCTACTGAGCATTTGAAACATAGCTAGTGCCACTGAGGAGTGAATTTCCCGACTTACACAGACATTGCCCTATGGGGCTGGCAGCTGCCCTGCTGCACAGTACAGATGTGGAAGAGTAAGTCCCTGAGCAGCTCTGCCTCCAGCCAGGCGCCCCAAGACTGTCCAGGTACAGCCACTGATGGACCCCTATAACTCAGGCTCCTTTGAAATAGACTCTGGCAACTCTCAGACGGCAACCTGCTGACAAAAAGGGCACACAAATACAAACATACTCCCAGAAGGCAGTGGGAAGTCCCGCGTGGCTGATGCTGAATGACAAGCCAGACCGGAGCACTGGGTCTGGGGAGGGTGCCATTTGTTTAGGGTTCTGTACTCCCCAAGGCTGGGAGAGCTGGGGGTCTAACTGGCTGTGAAGCTACTGAGGACACTTCTGGGCCTCCTTATTATAGATGAAGGCCCTGGGTGGCATAAGTGGTTCAGCCCTCAGCTGCTACCCCATAGGCTGGGGTACCCACAGGACCCTTGGGAGAAAAGCCTGTTGCTCTACTTCCAAAGGAACACAACCATTACAAACGCCATGGGGCTGGGGGGCGGGGGGGTCACTATGAGTCAGGGTCCACTCAATGGCAACTGGGGTGTGTGTGTGTGTGTGTGTGTGTGTGTGTGTGTTCATGTCGTGACAGCAGACACAGACATAGCTTTGGAGACAGAAAACCTGGCTCCTTTCCCAGAATAGCCATTGCGCGACCCTGGACCAATGACCCTCCTCTGTAAAAAATGAGAATCAAAGCATGCAGCGCACAGAATGGATCAAAATAACGCCTTCACCTCCTTCGTTACACAGAGTGAGTACTTCATGTTGGCTGTGGGGGGGGGGGGGAATCATTGTTTTCACAGAGCCTCCCATGAGCCCACCATCAAGCAGGTTTTTGTTACCTGAGAGGAAGAAGCCTGTCCCCATGGGGACACCCTCCCTGGGCTGGCCAGCCTCCACTTTCTGGAGACTCCATCCTGTGGCCTCTGGCGGCCATCTGTCTGTCCCTGCCGTGCACTTAAAGCCATCTCCATCCCCATCTCGCTCTTGAGAAGCTGCTGGTTCACGCCCATCCACCGCCAGCACCTGGCAGTCACACCTTGACGGCTTTAACAAACCTTCGACTATGTCCCCAGAGGTCAACAAAGCACATCTAGATGGCACAGCTTCTCCTTCAAGGCCTACCACAAGTCAGCCTCCCCCCGGACCACCTCCCACCACACTCTGGACCTAACTTTCCACTCCTCAGAGATCCCAGCCTGGCTCCCAACCTGCCTGGACACCTCCGAGCCCAGACACGCTCTAACAGATAGGTCAACAAGCTGCAGAGAAACCCAGGAGCAGACCTCAGCATACGTAAGGCGAAACGGGGGGAGGGGAGAGATGTGTTAAAGTCTAAAGCTAGAAAGGGGGGAGCAAAGAAGAGCTTCAACCAAGGGCTCAAGTAGAAACTATTTGGAAATGAAGATGGCAACATGTGTACAAATATGCTTGATACAAACGATGTATGGAATGTTATAAGAGCTGTAAGAGCCCCCAGTACTATATGGAAAAAAAATCAATTTAATTATCATTTCATTTCTTATCTTACCCCCTATGGAATTCTAAGTAGGACAGAGCTAAATGTAAACAAGAAACTTTTTTTTTTAAGTTATTACACCTAGGGCTGAGCCCCGGTGGCGTAGTGGTTGTGCGCGGGACTGCGGCCCACTGGGACGGAGGTTCAATTCCAGCAGTGGGGCTGGGCCTCCTACTCCACCCCCGGAGAGCAGTGATGCCACCCCCCCAAAAAAAAGTTATTACACCTAGGTAACCATCAACTTTCTGGTAGAAAAGGGTTTTCTAGGTATATGGTAATCAAAGAAGGCACAAATGAAAAGACTTCAGGTTTTGTGCTAAAAAGCCAGAGCCAGATTGATGGACAAGTGGCAAAGTGAGACAAGCTATTTGGTATTAAAATAATAAATGACAAAATGCTAACAACTTAGGGTATAGCGTAACACCGATGGAACACACAACATTCCTGTAGTTCTTTAACGCTGCCACCCCCTAAACTCACCCCACCCTCACCCCCACCCCCACTATCATGACCCCAGTTCTACCTTACAAATCTGGCTAGACCAGAGCCTGTACACTGGTACCGATAAGAGCTCTCCACCCAGGGAATGCAGCAGAGATCAACCCCTCAGGGACAGTCATGGGAGTAGTGAAACCAGGAGGGTAGGGGGATGGTGGGGTGAGAGGGAGAGAAACAGGCAGATGATTATAATGACTGACATATAACACCCCTCCCCCCCCAGGGGGATGAGCAACAGCAAGGTGGGCGAAGGGAAATTGTGTGTGTGTGTGTGTGTGTGAGATATGAAAATATGGGTGGAGGGAAGGTGGGGTAAGGAGGGGGAGCCCACTACAAGGATCTACACACAACCTCTTATCGGGAGGACAGACACTGGAGGAGAGGGCGAGGGGAGAGTCGGGCAGTGTACGTTATGACAGAACAATAATGATTTATAAAGCAATGAGGGTTGGTGGGGGAGGGGGAGCAAGGATGGAGGGGAAAGGATGAGACGCTGATGTCAGGGGCTCAGGTGGAAAAGCGGATGTTTGGAGAATGATGACGGCAGCAGGCATGCGAAGGTGCTTGGCACAATCTATGTATTTTTGTATTATGAAAAACGATGTATGAGCTCCCAATAAAGGGATTTTTTTTAAATATCTGAAAATAATTATGATTTATCAGTGCTCCATGAGAGTGGGAGAGTGGGAGGAGGAGGGAAAGAAGAGAAGCTGACACCAAGGACTCAAACAGAAAGAAAATATTTCCAACATGATGATGGCAACTTATGTCCAAATGTGCTTGATATAGTGGATGCAATCCCTTCAAAACCAAACTCTCTGCCTGTGAGTCTGTGCCAGATCCCAGCGATCCTACGGGACAGGGGGATCTGCCCCCCTCCTACCCCGTGAGCTCTGAGGCTGCAGCTGTTTACAAAGCCTCATCTTTCTCCAGAGAACGACTAGTGGTTTCGAACTGTCACCCTTATGGTTAGCCATCCAACATAGAATCCTACACCACTAGGGGAAAGATTTTTAAGATTTAAAGAGGTGAAAATGTTTGACCATTAGTGGTAACCGCAGGACACATGGCTCAATTTCCTTTTTAATTGCCATCAAGTTGGTTTTGACGCATAGGAACCCCCCCAGCAGCCCCCCGAAGGTCCCAGGCAGCTGCCTTCATGGAGGCAGACGACCACGGCTCTCTCCCATGGGACAGCTCGTGGGTTCAAAGCATCGGTGAGTGCTTAACCACTGCGCCACCAGGGCTCCTTTGGAGACACCTACAAAGATTGAGAGGGAAGGTGGCTTTGGCGGCATTGTTTATGCGACGTCAGAAATGGAAAACAACCTTTGGGACTAAAAATAAACAATAAATCAATAGGGACCGTCACCCTGGCAGGATCGAGTGCAGCATTTTCCATCAAGGTCTTAAAGAATATTTAATGTGGGCTGAGCCCCGGTGGCGTAGTGGTTGTGCGTGGGACTGCGGCCCACTGGGACGGAAGTTCAATTCTAGCAGTGGGGCTGGGCCTCCTACTCCCACCACCAGAGAGCAGTGATGCCCCCCAAAAAAAAAATATATATATATATATATATTTAATATAAAAAGAAGAGACTAAAGGGAAAAAAAGACATGCAAGTATAAAAGATGGCAAAGAAGACATCAAAACGGGCGTTGTCCCTGGATGGGGGATGATGTGTCCTTTGAGTGTCCCATCTGTGTGTTTGTATGTGTTTTCTAAGTTTTCTACAATGAGCATGTACTATTTTTATCACCAGAAAGAAATGTTATTTTTAAAAGGGGGGGGAGGGAATCTGCACCAATATGGAAAAATGCTTTTTACCCAATGCAGGAAAACAGGGAGCAGCCAAGCCCATCACCCCCACCCCCACCCCGTGGGCTGCAAGGTCCAGACAGAGGCACGGTCACTGTCTGGGGCGATTGGACTACTGATCCATGTCACATTGAACTTTTGTATTAAAAGACGATAAGATGTTCTCTTGTCACTCAGTTCCACTCGCAAACCAAGACTCGGTGAGGAAGTGGGAAGAGGGACTGGGCAGAATTCCCACACACCCCGGGCAGGAGTTTGAACTGATAAAGCCAGTCCCCAGGGTCATCTGGAAACCACCACACAATAGCTTTGCCTTCAAGCCCACCCCCTCCCCATCCCCACCCCCGACTGGCTGGTCTTCCACACAAATGCTCAAAAACCTTCACCTCCATCCAGTTGGTTCTGGTCCATGGAAGCTCTCTGGGACCAAACAGAACTGTTCCTTTGAGTTTCTGAGACTTTTAATCTTTACAGGAACAGGCAGCCTCATCTTTCTCCAACCTAGTGGCTGGTGGTTTCAAACCACCGACCTGGTGGTTAGCAGTTCAATGCATAACCCGCTACACCACCCAAGGGCCACACAGGGAGAGGATCACTGTCGCATTATTTGCAAACTCAGAAAAATAGCAGCAACCTAAACACCCGTCAGTAAAACATCCGCTTCCAACTCCGTGTGTGAGAGAGCAGTCTCGTGCCCCAGGCTTGTCAGTGGCTGATTTTATAAGAGTTAGACCTCCAGACAGTGTCTAGGATAGACCCTCAGACTGAACAGGTGTGGGAGGGAGGAGGGTGAGTGTATGCTCACAAATACACGAAGATTGAATGGAGGCTATTTGGATATAAGCATTTCATTTTGCTTGCAAGTATATCCATGGTTGTGGTGGAGCAAAGTAATGAAAACTTCTTAGACATAATCAAATATTTGGGAGAAACATTGCTGGACTTGGGGGATCGGGTCATAGTCTTGGGTGACACCAAGGATGACTGAACAACCTGGTTCACAAAGATGAGTGCTGCTTCCTACTTGGTCCTAAAAGACCCTGAATAACCATCTAGGATCTGAATAGTGGTCTTCCCCCCACCCAGAGAGAAGAAGAATGATGAACACTTTAACACAATTACCCCAGGAAACCACAGGGACATGAGTCTCCCTCACTGTGAAATCAGGGAGCTAGATGGTGCCCCGCTATCAGCACCAGCTGCTCTGAGAAGGACCATGTTAGCAGGTCCTGTATAGGCTGGGGGAACCATACGGAACAAAACTCAACATCGTAAAAGAAACCTGGCGCTCTGGTTAGGTAGAAGCTGGTGAAATCCCCAAGATGAGAGTTTTTAGTCATCTTCCAGGTCTACAGCTCAACTCACCTCTGGGGTAGAAGAATTAACCACAGAAGACCCAAAGGGCAGGCAGCATGTCCCCCACGGCACAGTCCAGAAGACTTGGCCAGGAGGTGGGACAGAAACAGGGAACCAGGGGAGAAAGCAGAATCAGAAAGGCTACACTGATGGGATAGCCGTGGTGAGCGGAAAGAAAAGGCATGTGCAGAGTTGGGTAAAAGACTGGGAATCTGCTCTGAGACACCCAGCTTGATTCAGATGAGAAGGGTTTCGTTCTGAATTTTTAGACCTGGATGGTGGCTACCTCACAAAAGAATGGCTTCCAAAAATTAAAGAGGAATGATCGCTTCATATGTTTTCTATCTTTTTAATTTGAGTGTCATCATTTTCTAGCAAAGATAAAAGACTGCCAAGAGAACACTGAAGCACTCCATTCTAGTCTGTAGTGCATAGGGTCTGCAAGCGTTGGGGGAGTATCCTAATCGATAGATGGCCAGCTCATTCTTCTGCGGGGTAAACTCAGCTCCAGGGACCACCCAGGGGCTCTAGCAGTCGGACATACAAAATCTGTACAGATAAGTACCACGTGGCTATGGAAAGAAGGCCCCAAAATGGCACACGGAGAGACCCCAGGTGGAGCCTGAAATGGAGCAGCCGTGGTAAGACAGCATCTAGTGGACGTGGCCCCTCTGCCCTGTGCGAAGCACTGGACATCCCAGGAGGTTTCTAAAGCTTGTGAACGGGGGTGACTGGAAAGGGATGGAGATTTTTCTGGCAACTTTTAAAACTCTCCTCCAAAGAGGCATCTCTTTGATGTGGCTGTGTGCTGTGAAGTCGATTCTCCAACCCCGTAGGGCAGAACAGACCTGCCACCCAGGGTTTCCCGGGCGGTCGTCCTGCCGAGAACCGTGCACGAGGCCTGTCCCCCACAGGCGGACTCCCAGCACCAACCTCTCCTTTAGCAATGGAGGGCCTTACACCCACTGCCACTGAGTCCGGGGTGAGGGAATCGTTTTAGGAGCCAATACGAAGCAAATCTAAACCAACCTCACAATTAGTGGCTCATTTCCGACTCGTGGTGACCCTGCAGGGGGAGCAGAATGACACCTTATGGGCTCCTGAGATTATCAACTCTCTACAGGAGTAAGGCCTCATCTTCCTTCCTCAGAGCAGCTGGGGCTTTCGAACTGTGCACCTTGCAGGTAACAGCCCAAAGCATAGCCCTCGACATCAGCGGTTCTCAACCATCCTAAGGCCGCAACCCTTGCATACCGCTCCTCCTGCGGTGGTGACCCCCCAACCATAAAATGATTTTTGTTGCTACTTCATCACTGTCATTTTGCAGAGGCAATCCCTGTGAAAGGATCGTTTGACCCCCAAAGGGGTCGCAACCCCCAGGTTGACACCGCAGCTCTTCACCATCAGGACCCCTACGAATGTGATTTCTGCCAATGAAATGTACATTTGTATATGGCTAAAAAAGGAATGTCTTTAAGAAGTGTTTTAAGTGACCTGAAAGAAAACATACCAAGTTTCTGAGAGTGGTTGCCACAATGGACAGGAGAGACACATGATGAGGCCAGACGGAATGATTACAAGGACTCAATGGCTCATTCCTTTTGTGATGGGGGGAGGGGGGAGCTAGTTGAAAATGCCGCAGAATGAAAGACAGATTAGCTGCAAGTTTGGAAAGCTGCCATCTATACCCCAAACTCACTGCCCTCGAGTCCATTCTGACTCACCGAGCCCTGGCGGCACAGTGGTTAAGTGTTGGCCTACACCCCGGAGGTCGGCAGTTCAAACCCACCAGCTGCTCTGCAAGAGAAAGATGAGGCTTTCAACTCCCATAAACAGCCACAGTCTGGGAAGGCCTGGGGGGGGGGGGTGTAGTTCGACCCTGTCCTACAAGGGCTGCCATGAGCCAGAAGAGCAATAGGACATAGGGAGATGTCACCAAAGGACCGCTGTCAAAAGTCTAAAAAGTCCTGGTAAGTGATGTTGCCAAAGTAAATATATCTATATGACCAAATTGAAAAGAAAACAATGAAATAAACCAAAAACTATGTGAGATCGGAGAAAAAAAAAAAAAGCAAGACAGTGTGGATAACTGTCCATTCTGGATGATGAGCACAACACAGGCTGGCTGTGTCTTTGTCCTCTGTGTGGAGGACGTGGAAACCAGCCTCACTGAGGCAGGATGCCCTGTGAAGCTGGCAGGGGCCTTTTGTTTCCATCTCTTCCCTCCTCCTCCTATTTTTACCGCATCGTGGTTGCCATGGGAACAGGGGGCACCTTGGGTTTTTCAGAGCTCAGCCCAGGTGCTGCTGGCTCCAGGCATAATGTCAGAGTGTGAATAAAATCAAAGGTCTGCCCGATGAGATCGTGCAGACACCACGAGCCCTCCTGGCCACAGGGGTCTGAGGATCTGTCTGCTCACGAGTGTGTGCCTGCAGCCAGACCACCACGCCTGCCTGTCTGTCTGTCCACGGAGGGAGACTGAAGACTGGGCACACATCCTGTCGGCCATGTGTGGGTACGTTTGCGTGGATCTGGAGCATGCACATGGCTTCCTGTGTGCCCACTCAGCCCCAGACTGTCATCAATGCAACCAGAAATATGAAGGCAAGTAGCATGTATCGGGCACGATGACATACTAAACAGCCCACCAAGAGAAGAGCAGTTACTGAATTGCTGAATGAAGGCTTAATGTGCCCTGTAAACTTTCACCCACTTCACGATAACAAGTTTAAAAGGAAGAAGGGGGGAAAAGTCATTCCAATCCACCTCGGGAGAAAGGCCTGGCAATCTACTGACAGAGAAACGAGCCATTTCTCAGACTTGTGTGGAAGCCTGGAGGGGCATCGACCCAAAGGCAACATTCCGGTGAACAGTGACTGGAGCTTTCAAAGTTCCTAAGAAGCGTCCGCCCAGAGGGAAGAAGGGTGACGGGAACCGAAAGGCACATGAACACAATCCATCCCATGGACTCCTGGGCCACACCAAGGCCGGTTTCCGCAAATCTGAGGGCAGAAGAGCCAGGCAGGGCTCCGCTCCCACTGCCAGACGCTCTACAGAGAATCACATTAGGAGTTCCTGGATGGAGTAAGAGAAAAGTGTGGAACAAAACGCAAAGCCATCAAAGGCGCTGTGTTTATTGGTCAGATAGAGCCGGGGGACCCCCAGCCCCCAAATCTATGACCCTTAGTTAACTTCAGGTCTAGAACTGAACTCACCCTCCTATTAGAGTAACCAACCATTTTACAGGGCAACCTTTACCCAAGAGCAGAGGGTTATGAAAGAAAGAGAAACGGAAATGGGAAATGCTGGGAGGAAGTTGGATAGGTGACGATATGTTGAAGGGATGAGGATTTGAAATAGCACGTGTATATATCACTGAATGCAAAATTGCTGATGGTTCTGTAAGCCTTCAGCCAAATCACAATTTTTTAAATGTTTTTAAAAAAATAAAGACCCTCTGAAGGCATTAGATTAAGAGGTTCAACTAACCTCCCTGGCTCCAGAAAATACGGAACCAATGAATATAAGAAATTCTGTCCTACATTCCGCCCCCCCTTTTGATCAGGAGTCTTCTATGGACTCTCTGATCAACATTTGCAGTTACAGTAGCCAGCCACTGCCCAGTTCTGGTCTCAGAGTAGAGAAGGCAGCTGTTCCTGGGGGCGACTGCCCACACATCCCATATCTCCCTTGTAGCCCAGAGCCTGCATCGTCCTCGGCTGCTCCAGGCAAAGACAGACTAATGGCTATGCTTTGAAGAGTGGCCTTCAAGACCTTTTCACGTTGATTCCTGGCCCGTGTGAGCCCAAACAACCCTCAGAGGGGGTCCAATGCACATTTTCAATGACTGGGACAACAGAGGCTCTGGGAGATTAGCATGTGCTCCAAGGTCACACAGCTAATAGGAACTGAAGGAGGGGGGGGTGGTGGAGAACGCTGCACAAATGAAGGGAGGGGGGCATGAGAACTGACTGTGACTGCACAACTCCTCTTAGCCATGAGTTGGGGGTGTTCTAAAATTGATATGGGCATGGTTGTACAATCCGCCCTGATGTAACTGAGCTATTAAATTGTATGATGTTGTAAACTATGTGCCAATAACATCATTAAAAAAAAAAAAA